>JAKSZP010008154.1:0-119106 GCA_022478985.1 Massospora cicadina | reverse complement strand
CTGCTCCGAGGACTTGTTGGATTTTCATTAATGTGGCATAATCAACTCAATGCTCCACTCATCTAAGCAGTTGATCATGGTGGCTGCTTTGTTGCGGTCGCTGGCCCCATGCATAGCCATTTCAAAATGTTTAATGAAGGTGGTAATACTTCCATTCTTGTCAGAGGCTGGCAGGTTTGCTGGTTTGAAATTATTGCTTCCCCATTCCCGGTTATCATGCTTACTATTTTGTTGACCAGAACCAGGCGTACTAGGGCGTTGGGGCATTGTATCCTGGTTTGAGGTGTTAGTGTTGACCAAAGCAATCATATTGCTAGGCAGTTGTCAATGTGGCCCAGTGTCCATTTTGGTAGCTATTTCTGAAGCTTCATCCTCATAATATTTGGAAGAATTTCCAGTTGAGTGGGTTGTAGCACACTGATAACGCCCATTGGCCAGAGTTCAAATTTGCTCGTTGATTTTACTTTTCCAATTAACATGATTTCGAGTTTTTAATTTTAATTTCGCTATTTCCTTATTCAGGCTAGTAGCTTGTAGTTGCAAGGTGGAAATCACTTGGTCCTTTTCTTTCATTGCCTTCTTGCACTGGTTCAAAGCTTCATGGATATTATTGTTTGACTCATTAATAGCATTAACATCATCATTGAGATTATTGATCTGTAGATTGTGATGATCAATAGAGTTTTTAGTTTTTTGCCCGTTGAGCCTCAATTTGGGTTTGCCAGTAATTGATTTTTTTGGTGTATTCATCCTTCATCTGCGAAATTTGGGCACTCAAACGTCGATACTGGTCACCATCTGCAGTCCCAGCCATGAGCGCCATTGTTGAAGATTTGGGCTTCACCTGATGGCTGGTTCATTGTTTGGTGGAAACTGCAGCTTCAAGCATCTATTGTGTGAGGACAATAGACAGGATGGTGCTTTAAATTTATGATATAGCTTTTTGGTAATAATTTAATTGTATACCTGGTCGTTTCACTTGGATGATGGCATGCTGCCCTGATCCTACTGATCCCAAGTGAAAATTGACTTTATAAAATAAAGTGATAACGCAAAAAGTTTATTAGATAATTTATAAACTTAATACAGAAGTTAAAGGATTTCTTTATTAGTGTAAATGCAAGGGTTATTTATAGGGTTTGATGTTAACCACATCTTACCCATGACACCTTACTTTCAGTGGCCCTCGGCCACATAAAAAGTTTGTAAGGACGTCTTCAAATACTTTGACTCAGGGCATCATGCTCAGCCTCAGAGTCGGAGTAAACACCATCATTATATTTGAGATGGCATTTTGTCATATCTTCAAAACAGCTGAACAGATTTACTTTCACGTGCAATTGGCAGCACATACCAAGGAGATTCGTATCACTAATTAGTAATTAATTTGATTGAAAACTTGACTAACATTAAAAACTAATTTCAACATAGACCAACAAAGCCCATGTGCCCAAGTCATTAAATCAAAACTTAAATTTAAGTTTGACCTAACCAACAAAGCCCTTGAGCCCTTGTCATCATAGTCAAACATAATTATTTGAAATTGCTAGGCCACAAATTCAAGTTCAGATATACTTAGGATTTCTTTGGTTTATAATAATTGACGATTTAGATCCAGTCAACCATTCAACACCAACCTTTGCAGATAATATGGGTTGTTAAGTACACCGCATGAGGGAAAAATTCAAGTTGGACTTCGCCAAACTTTTCCCACATTGTCAGTGTTTCTACGCCCAGGAAAACTCATATCCTGTGTTCCACCAGCAACAGTGGTTGCGAGTGGGATACTTCCATGTAACTGCAGTAATTTACAAAAAACATATGAAACCTGCAGGGGGCGCCACCTCGGGTTTTTTGTTTTTAATGATATTTTTGTTTATACCAGTGAACTTGGTACCTTTGGGTGGTGTAGGTTCAGGTCCGCTGCCCTTTAATGTATTTGCCCAACTCTTTACTTTATTACTCATACTCATCTCACCTAGTGTTGATTATCTAATTGTACTGTTTGAATCAAATCATATTACTAAAAGTGATAGTAATCAGAAAGAAAAGTTACCTCTTTAGATCAAAACTCTAAAAAAACTTGTGCTTTGAGTTGCAATAGTCATGTATTCCTCCTTGGCTTATAACCAAGTCCTTGGTTCTTTAGTCTACTTGGCTAATCACATGAATTTTGTATACACTCTCATTATGTCATCTTGGTATTAGCACCCTTTATAGTGCTCTTTTTTCTCTGATATTAGTGTTTGTTCCCTGGTTGTATAGGTTTGTATGTCCCATCACCTCTCTGATGACAGGAGAGTTACATACACTCTCCTGACATATCCACTAGCAACTGAACTTGGTTAGTAAGATGATGGTATTTTAAAAATAAGTGCCATTGTGACCTCTCCATGGCTTGGGCTTCACTAGAAAAGCCAAAATTAAAGTACCCTTTTAAGGGGCGGAAATCTATAAAACTGGTGGTGTTGAACGCTGAGTAATCTATCATGGTTTGACTGCAATTGATTAGTGATAAGGTTCCCATACTCAACCTAAAGGCCACATGCAGATTGCTTTAATGGAGCACCAGAGGGTTTCTAAGTGTCGCCTAGGTACACGCAAGGTGATGGTTTAGGTCCTGAGAGAGAACAAAGTGACCAGAGGGGCTTGGGGGTTAGTGGAGCCAGTCAGAGCGCACTTTGACAGAAGCAAAAAACGCCAGGAGATGGAGCACTTCCACCCCACGTGGGAGCATCAGGCGTCATTATTAATATTATTTGAAACTAAAATTTGGGGATGGCAATGACTCTTGTATTTAGTAAACTTGCAGATTGTTTAGTAATAAAGTTATTGAAGCAAAAGCGAAATCTAGATGATAGTATGATAAGTATTTTGAGTCTCCACCATTGTGGGGCAAGGTAATTTTATGTTAATTAGTGATTTGAGATCTGCAGCTATGTGGGTCACAAATTTTATTGTAACTAATAGATAAAAGAACTTGGGGGTGTGGGGTGATATAATCAAAAAATTATATAATTTGACTTGAAACTGGCTGAAGGGTGAAATATTAGTAGTAAACTTGTATAGTAAGGCTAAAATAGCATGTGTACAACAATATGATCAAAGGTCTCTTTCTAATACTTAGTTACATACATGAATATTATAATAAGTGGCCTTTTAGTATAGTTTATTCAACACAGATTCTCAACATTTATTCCCATTTGACCAAACAAGAGGGAAAAATATGAGTGGATTCCACTAGGTTAGTGAGAAGTGATGGCCTTCAGACCAGCTCACTGTGCTTGAACTTCTTTAGGAACCTAGCATGCAACCAATCTATGAGGTAAATTCAGTGTGATCTTTGTGAGTTTAGACGTCAATAAACTCTCTCTATGATTGAGAAGGTTTTTTCCAAATGTGCCCTAGTTTTCTAGTCTGCTGAATATTACAAATAATATAAAACCAACTCACATATGGCAAAGTTGGGTGAGCTCCGTCAGTCAGTACTTGTTTTCACGATGTTAAACTTTATCTTCTGAGACAGTATGTTGGTGTACTCTTAATTCTGTAGCTGGATTAATGCCCATGTGAGGTTCTCTAGTTACTTAATTATCCACATATTCTCTTCATAGACACATGCAATTAAAATAGGAGGGAGCTCGAGATGCTTTTCATAGAGCAACTGAAATGGTGATTGCATTACAATAGTGGAAGATAATACTATAGCAAAAACAGCATAGAGCATTGAAAGATTCCATCAGAACAGTTTGCCATGGTTAATTTCTGTAATATTCCAACATGAGTACCATATATCCTTTACACAATGCTGTTGGTCTTATGGTGGTAGGACATAGAAAACACACTCAATCTCCTAATTAACCAATAAGCTTAAGGATGACACAAGGTTTAAAATTGGCCATTATCTGTTAGTATAAATTGTGGACATCCATGTCAGTATATATATTCTCTAAGATAACCTTGACCGTTGTTGTAACGCCTAGTTCTATAATTTCTTGTCCTCCACAGAATTGGTGAAGTGCTCAATGGCTACTATTTTATACAATAAATTGTCAACAGCTATTGGGAGGTTGACCTATTACATCAATAAAGGCAATTTGCGAAGGGAAATAGTTTTGAATAAATTGTTAGGAGGTCTTTTTCCAGTTTGGAGTTTCTGCTCGACATTCTTTGCAACAGCTAAAGGTCTTATATAAGCAGAAAGTAGTTTTCTGATATGGCTGCTTTCACTCGCTTAAGATTCCTATCAAATCTCCCATACCCTGATACCTTGTTGGCTTTAAGAAATAAGTCAGTAATCTCTGTCAGCATTAGTATCTAATATTACTGTTCATAAATGACCTATTTCAGTTTTCCATTTTAGACAAAAGTATTTAACATTATTTCCCTGAAAGGTGATGTTGAGAATTTTTCATTCTCAATACTAGTTGACTCCATTAGTGTGCCAGGTCAAACAGTATAAAGACTGCTGGCCCTTGCTTTTTCACCATCATTGGTGACCTTTCCTTACAGGGCTGCAGGCAACTCCCCAATCCAGCTGGACATCAACTTCTCCTTAGCAGATTAACCCCTCTTGGTGTGCACCAGTGGTTCACCCCCATCCTGGGCAGTCTGACCCATCGCTCCTTAACCTCATGGCTAATCCCAACTCGTCCATTGCTGGCTCCACTGATTGAGCTAGTTCCCACAGTTGATCTTAATTCCAGGTTGGGAGCTAGTTGCACTGACCACTCCAGGTGTTTTAACCCAGCACCTAACAACTGGGGATCTTGAGTCCCACTTCTACAAGCTAATCTAACTACTGTTAACTAAAAAACTTAATAGTAATGGGAAGACAAATGATATTTTTATTAAAAAGGAAGATCAAACTATTTATAGGCATTTCTTGTCTGTCCACGTCATTGGCATTTATTGCCAGCATCATCAGCACTCACTGTTGATTCTCCCTGCTTAGTATCTGTCAGCACTCTCACTGGCAATACTCATCATCCTCAAATGTCCATGATTGCATTGATCCTTGATTAATCATAATCTGTATTAATTAAATATATTGACATCCTTGGCATAAGTCACCGGTGTCATATTAAACCAAAATACTGTCAGGGATTCTGCCCAATATTCTCACAAAGTCAAAATGTGATTTGACTTTGTTAAATGGTTCAGCATCTTTGGCATAGGTTGATGTTCCTCCAAGATTTGACTTTCTGCTGGGAATCCCACAATCATTTTTTACATGGAGTTGATGTGGGGATAAAAGCCAATCGAGCTTAAACAATTTCTTATTAATAGTTTGACATCCTTGGCATAAGTCACCGGTGTTGAAATTAACTGAAATCTCTATTGGAGTAACTTTCTGATAATTTTTGATGTCAAATTTAAGTAATTCAGTATCTTAAATGATAATATTAATTATCTCAACATCCTCAGCATCAGTCGCCAGTGTGAGACCCATCAATTTTCTATTGGGCATGATGCCCAATACTTTCTTGATCCTGCAGATCAAGACAGCTCAACCCAACTGAATGGGGAGCACAAATTGGGGTATTATCATTAAATAATGAATCAAAAATTAGCAAACTAACTGGCAATCATCCTCAATTAATTATTATACTAATTTTGTTAAAATGTGAGGAATATCACCTGGTTAAAATCTGACAGGTGAAAAAACCTCATCTTGGTGCATTGCCATTTTGTAGGTTTAATATCTTAAAAATAAAGGTCTGCCATATTTCACAGCTAATGTGGCAGTTGGCAGCCAAGGTAAATATTCAGCATTTTTTTTTAGTACTAGATGGTATATTCAGCATCTTAGTATTTCGCGCTTAGGAACTTACTTTTCTTTCTTGTTGCAAACACTTTTGCAACCCATTCAATTCAAGACTAAATCCAGTTTGATAATCTCATAGAGGGGATTAGTCTGCGCCCATGTCTGGGAGCAGTTGGGCAAGCAAAGCAAGAGGAGCAGGCGGAAGGCCCGCGGCCTCTAACGTTCAAAAACGCCCCGGAGAATCCGGCGGAATAGAAAAAAATTTAAAAAAACTGGCGGTCACAATTTCCCTGGAGATACTCACGTGGCAAGCATGATGCAACCAGTACATCAATACGCCACATTCCCAGCCACTTTCGTCGGTGGAATTTGGAGTTTGTGTGTATCTGGACATCCAAAAAATGGCCCTATGGGAAAAATTTTGTGAAGATGTACACAAAATTTTCCCGACCGCGGTGTACATTGCACCTCACTCCATGTCGCGCGGTTGGCTGGACCTAGGTTTTGAAAGCAAAATAGCAGCAGATGAGGCTGCAGCGGTGCGCATAGTGGTCAACCTCCCTGAAGGGCAATGGGTCATCGAAACTAAATGCACCAGATGGACAAAATCGAACCAAATTTTCCTCACATTTGACTTTTTGCCTACTACGGTAAAACGTGCCATTTTGGAGCAACACCTGAAAGATGGTCTCGCCATATATGGTGAAATACAATCTTTTGAAATGCAACGTTTCACGCTGATGCCACACCTGTGCACTGGCAAAGCCATCGCAGTTCTGACCCCATCTGAGGAGATTGTGAAGGACCTAACCCAGATCTCGCACTCCACCTTTATTGACATCGCAGGGCACACCACCCACCCATTCCGGGTAACCGTGGACAGCGCGCCCCCCATTTGCACCCACTGTGATGCGTTCAGCCATAAGGCACACATGTGCCCCATTAAAGAGGGCGTTACATTCCAAGAGCACCCCTTGGCGGCTATGGCCAGTGGAGAGGCGCACTATGAACCAACCGCAAGCACCAAAAAGGCCTTCCCACGGGGAGCACAAGGCTGCTACCTATTGGTAAAGCCCATCTCCCCGCAGGAGCAGAAGAAGGCTAAGCAGGCCCATAGGACTGCGGCCAAGGAAGCGGCCAAGGTCACCACCACCATCCCACACTCACAACGCCAGGAGGACATGGAGACCTTTGTGGTGGAAGCAACTCGGGAATCCATCACCCAATCAGATTGGGAGGCCCAAGCCAAATGGGCCCTCAATCTGAGGATCCGATGGGAGATTTGATCTCACCCAATCGCTGCACCCAAGCACCAGTTGAAACTGACTTGGGACCTATCCCAACTGAGAAAAATTTTTTTGCCCCACTCGACGGTGCACCAAACTTATCCGCACCGCAAAAAATTCGTATGACGTCGAGAAAACAAAAAGTGAAGGCCAAAGCCAATGCGACTCTTTCTGCAAAAATTAACAAAAACCCCAATAGCGTTGCTGCTAATACCCGCGCTGCTGTGAAAGCCCGTGGGGACCTGGAAGAGGCTGGTGGGCCAGGGGCCCACCCCCTCACACCTAAGGTGCAATGGGGGAAACCTTCATTCTAGGGATGCTGAATATCGCTGGACTCAAGGCCTCCCTGTCCTGGGCTAGGAAACTGAGTTTTTTACAAAATAATTTACCCGTGGATATCCTGGCCATCCAGGAAACCCACTGTCCACGAGGTTCCGAGGATGCTTGGAAAACAATGCTCCTACCATCCCTATCCTTTTGGTCGAAGCACTGTGGGGTGCTAATTCAGAAAAACAATTTTTTCAAATTTATATCTTCAGAAACATTCCTAAATGACCGAGTGCTCGTTGTCACCTTCTTTTGGGCTGATGTTGCACACACAATTGTCAACAATTACGCTCCAAACAGTGCACAAGAGCATCGGGAATTTTCTTGTCAGTCAAATCCCTCCGCTACCCCCCGATTCTTTCCTAATCGGTGACATGAACTGTTGGCTAACCTCACCAATGGACCGGTGGCTGCCCTCACCCCACGCCCCACAGGGTCACGTAAAACTATGCATTCTAAAAGCCACCCATGGGTTAATGGATGCGCTGCCGCGACATGCCCCACTGCTCAAAAACATGACGCGTCCCCACATCCACAACAGCCAATTAAGGTCCATGACCCGCATTGACCTTATTCTAGCGCCGGCGAAATTCCAACCCCACATCTCCCACTTCAAAACAACAAAAATGGAATTCTCCGACCACCGACTGGTCTCGATAACATACCACTTACCCGTCACAGTTGCAAAGGCCCCACATTGGTGCAAAATCCACCCCCAGAGCTTGCGTCGCCAGGATTTTCCACGTGGGTGGAAGAGGCAACTTTGGAAAAATTGTTTGTTGCACCGTTTTGCGCGGACCCCATTTCCACATGGGCAACTTTCAAAAAAGATACCATCCGCCACTATCGCCATCTCTCATCCAGACGCTCACGAGCCACATCGGCGGTTATATCGTGCGTGCTGGTGAAATTGGCCCACTTGGAGTCCAACATTCCAGCCTCAGGATATAGCCCTGCATGGGGCCAGAAGTGGGGAGGCAGCAGCACACCTCAACGCACTTGAAAGGCAACACAAACATCGGGTTTGTGTCCAATACAGGGCCACATGCATCACTAAAGGTGACAAGTGCACCGCATACTTCTTCAAAAAAATTTTTGCACCACGCCAGAGCGTGGCCTTCACACAGGTGCAAAGATCGGATAATTCTATCGTGGACACACTGGCCGAAGTGGCAATTGAAATGCAAAGATATTACTCCGAGTTATACCGAGCTGAACCAATTCAGCCGGCCGAAATGCAGAATTTCTCGACAGAGCTCATATCCACACCATTTTCCGATACCCGGAAATAATGAATTTAATTACTCCGAACGAATTATGGACTACCATTTGCGGTGCACCAAACCAAAATGCCCAGGCCCAGATGGCATTCCATATGAGTTCTACAAAAAATATTTTAAATACATATCCCCATTGCTGCTAGCCTCACTCAACCAAAGCCTGTTGGAAATGCGCCTCCTACCAGGAGGACATGAGGCTTTTACAGTCACACTCTTCAAGAAAGGGGATAGGCTAGACTTAGCCAACTGGCGCCCCATTTCTCTAACAAACACAGACATCAAAATTTTAACAAAAATCATGGCTAACCGTTTAGGGACTGTAGCATCTGTCACCATCTCTCCAGAACAATTCAGTTTCATCCCCAGAAGGTCGATTTGGGATAACGTGCACTCTGTGGCTAATGTGTGTCAGTCCACAGCCTCTGGGGCACTTGTATTCTTGGACCAACAAAAGGCCTATGATAGAGTAAACTGGGAATACCTTAGGCCTGCCTCCAACAATTCCGCCTACCTCCCCGCTTCATTAACTGGGTGATGCTGCTCACGGAATCTGCAACAATGGCTGTGCACGGCCCAGGTTTCCTAACAGATGTAGTCCATCCTCAAAGGGGCCTGTGACAAGGGGACCCCCTGAGCCCACTCTTATACAACTTCAGCCTTGACCCACTACTGCGAAATGTGAATGCCCAACTCACTGGGGTCCATGTGCCAGGCCAAACCCCAGTCAAGATGATGGCATTTGCAGATGATTGCGTGGTGGGGGTGTCTAATAACAAAGATGCACGCGCGCTTGAAGCCCTCATCCAGGAATATTCCCGGGTAAGCAACGCGGCACTGAACGCCTCCAAAACTGAAATCATCCTCCTTGGTCGGTTTCAGAACTGCTGGGCCCCAGCAAGTAGTTCCCAACCCAGCCCAGCTGCTCGCCCAAGTCCACGCCTTACTAACTCAAAACACACCGCTCCACTGGTGCTCCCCTTTGTGCCGCGACCTACCATAGGACCAGTACGCCATCTGGGCATGTGGTTGGAGGCAGGAGGATACGCGTCAGCAGTAATGGAGGGCCATATACTGGACAACGTGACGAAGCAAATCGCCTCTCTCAGAGCCCACCCTACTACCCTCACTGGCAGGGTTGTCCTTGCCAACTCTATGCTCCTATCCAAAGTCTGGTTTGGAGCCCACGCCATCCCCTTCTCCCCAAGCTTCTTCAAATCCCTGTATGCTTTGCTACAAGGTTGGCTTTGGTCAGGCCGCCCTCCACCAGTACGGCTAGAGGTCATGTTTGGCCCTCATCATCATGGTGGCATGGGCCTACTTGACTTCAAAGCCCATGCCGCCAAGATCCTAGGCACCTGGATTGCGGCCGTCACTGCTCCTACACTCCCATCCCAACACTGGTCCCGCGCGGCCCGCTCCAACTTCTCCCGAGCCTTGGGCCTCAACAACCCATCAAACCCCCACTCCCTGATGAAATACCTTGCATCACACACATCAGCCACAGGTCCTCACGGGACAAAAAACCACTACAAACGAATCCTACTCTCCATGCGAAGCGCAGAGTGGAGAATTCGTATTAGTGGACATACAACCCAAAGAGGCCGCCCCTCTCCTCAGTTCACACAAGAGGTACAGGGGCTACCCATCCATGATGGCGTGATCCCCATTTGACCCCAAGTCCTATCCAGGGTGGACTACCTGGACATGATGGACATCCCTTATTCCACTGAGACCCAAAAGACTATCTGGAAATACGCACACCATCCTCTGTTGCAGCCTCAAGTCCGTTCCCATATGTGGCGCTGCCTGAGGCGGGTGTATCATACAGCTGAGCGCTCTAACGCTTTACACTCATCCTGTATCGTGTGTGGCCAGTATGGAACGCTGTTTCACCGCCTGGAGAAGTGCCCCACCTCTAAAGTAATATGGCGCGAAGTCCAACGTCTGCTAGGCCAGGATCAAACACATCCCTTCAGTCTGTCAAGAGATATGTTTGCTTCATCAATGGCCTCCCCACTCCCACCCTCCCTTCGTGCTCTGGTGGTTGCAATCGCCATGTGGACTATCCACACGATTGTCTTGGATGCCATCGCAGGCTCCATCCCCACCCTCCTTGAAGCTGTCCACAGATTCCGGTCTCATTTGGTGGATCACTTTCAAGCGTGGATGTTTGGATATCTCCCACCACATCGCCGGCAGCTGGTCTCCTCCTGGTTCCCAGTCTGGTTCATCAAATCAGACCCCTTCCTCCACACGTGCTCAATAGTGGCTACGCCCCCTACACACGTTCCCTCCCCTTCCTATAAGTGGCGTTCCCACTGGCAACAAGAGATAGCATCGCTTCTCTGGGGTGCCTCACCTGGTACTGAGTTTTGTCTCATCTGAGTCATATTCGGAAGTGTCCATCCCATGGTTGGCCTTCCCCGCAATAAATTTAAAAGTATTTCGCGCTTAGGTGGTAGTGCATCTTGAAACTGTAGGTTTATTATTTGAAAGTCCATCTGCTAATCCATCTTCCAGATTTTTAATATTTTGAAACAAAAAAATGAAGCGTGGTCAGTTACTTTGGTGGATTGCACCCTACGAACTTTTTCCATAAATCCTGCATGCGTTGATAACATCCAAACACTCCTTCTTAGTTACCATATACTTTTTTGTGCACATTAATGTTTAAATTTTATTTAAGGTATGCCAACCAAGGACTGACAGTACTAAAATTCAAAAACCAAAATAAAATAAAACAATTAAATCAAAAGAATGACTGGGAAGATAAAACGAAAACACCAAAACCAGGTGGAGAGCGGAAACTACTAACCCACCATGGCTAAGGGTGAGGGGGGGTCAGGCAGTTTATCTGCAGATGAGTTCACCCCAACTATGTCATATTGGTTGGAGAGATGGATTAAAGTGAAGAGCCAGGGTGTTGGAGTATCAGCGTAGTGTGGGTGGATGGCATTGTAGTATGAGCTCTCCACCTCCTCATCAAGCCTAGCATTGTAGATAGCTTCAGTAAATTCTGCTTAGTGAAGTTCAGCTTGAATGCGGGCTTCAGGGAGTTGGGCAAAATTGGAGATACTCTGGCGGGTGATTTTAGCAGGTGGGTTAAAATCTGCTAGTTTAGCGAAATGCATGACAGCAGCTTCAGCATCATCAAATAATTTAGAAATATCCTGCAGGGAGATTTGGGGAAATTGGGGGGAAGTAGAGTGTGGGCAGCCCAAGATGGTATTGAGCCACTGATTTGGCCACTGCTTTGCATAGGTTTAGGCACTGGGGGAGGCCACTGCAGCTAAGGCAAGCTGGTGGTCACTTTGGTAAGGGACTGCATTGGGTTTAGGAGTGAAACGTTTGGTGGGTGGGGTATCATCAAAATCAGAGAGGAAAAATTTGGCCTGACCATAATTGAACTGGCCAAGAGGTTGACCAGTTTGCTCAATTATAATAACTTTACCTGATTCGTCAATCTCAGCCAATAGGTCCCATGGATTATGGTTTACAACAATAGTGGCATTAGAAGTTGGGTGGGTGGTAGTGGGTGAATGGGTTGCTTGGGAGCGAATAGTGGTCCAAGCCTGACTCTGATTGGTGGGGGTAGAATTGGGTGGGTTAATGTGGGTGGTTGATTTGGTGGGGGCCAATTTCCCACTCTGCCCCATTGAATGAGAATGTTGAGTGGGAGGGGGCAGCAAAATGCCCCAATCTAAACCTGCTGAATGTGACTCCAAAGCTGCATCAGAGGAAGTGGCTTGGGGGCAGGATTTTTGAAATGGTTGAGTCCAGAACAGAGGGGAAAAATTTGGCGACCATTATCCACCCAGGTCCAAAAAAAGTGCTCAGGCGCTGCTGCGATATGAGCATGGGGGGATTTGGTAGGCTATGGCAGGGTGGTGTGGGAAAATGGTAGCAGTTGCACGAGGGGCAGTAAGGCGCTCTGCACCAGAGGGAACAGCAAAGATGAGACTGGGCTGAGATCCATATGCCAGAAGCCTCACCATCAGCTGATCATACAAAACTTAGGGTGAGAGGTGGGAAGGGAGGGATGCAAAGGATACCACCATTGTGGTATCTTTAGGCAGGCGAGTTCAGGTTTTAGGGATGGGAGTATTTTTAAATATAAGGGGAGTAGAAGCTGCTGCTGCAGCGGCCTCCTCCATCTGGAAATCAATATTGAAATAGACCTTAAAAGGGCAGAAATTGATAAAGCCAGCCGGCACAAATGCAGTGGTGGTCAATTTGATAATTGGCTTGTCAGCATAAGGGAATAAACGCCCATACTAAACTTGGAGGCAAAATCGGATTGTGGATTGAGGGAGGGCGAGAGGATGGGGGCGAGAGGGGTGGATATGCGCCAAGTGGAGTGCTAAATCCTGTGGTGGGATAAATCGGCCAGATGAAGATGGCAGGCTATTTGACCCCGTGCAAACATGTTTGCCCGCAGGGTGGAAAACACTAGGTGGTGGAGCACCGCCACCCCATATTTGAGCAGCAGGTGGCTGGTCCATGAACATATTGTAAAAGAGCGTGGCCAGGTGGCGGTGATAAATTTAAACTTTTACTTAATAAAATCGCTCAAAAGCGAACTTAAGCGGAAAGAAAAGGGTGCACATTCAATGTTTAGCTACTATAAGAAACTGGTTTCTTGACACTATCCTGGTCAGTTTTTGATACAATAACCCTATGGCATTGAGGAAGCGTCCATCTGAATAATAGATGTTTTATCAAAATTTGGGCATGGAGCATTGCTTGGGTAAGGAAACCCTTACTTCTTTAAAAGCCAACTGATGTTTTCTGTCCATTCAAATATAACGTTGTTATCAGGAGGTAAAATAATGGTTCACTAACTTACTAAAGATTTTTTAAACTGGTGGTAGTAGACAATCATCTTATGATTACACCTGAATGTATTTTATTGCTACTCATTTTAGTTCTCAATTCAATCAATTTAATCATTGTCAAATTAGGCTGTAAGCCATGTTTATCAATAACAAATGTTATATATTCTAATTTTTTTGAAAAAGTTGCACAATTTCTACTTGGTTAAGTATCAGCCTTGGTGACTCAGTAAAAGACATCCTATAGAGTTGCATAAGCTCATTAAATGTTCTTGAGAAGATGTTTATATAATCCAGGTATATTAAAACACATAAGAATCTCAAATCTTAAAAATACTATACATGGCCCCCTGGAATGTCAAAAGGTCAATAAACAACCATTGCAGAATTCTTAATGGGTTATATAGTCCCTGGGCCATAATCATGGTGCACTTCTCTTGTTTTACTTCTGGCAGCTTTTTTAGTAAAATATGGTTTTGACCTGATGGGGGTATTTTTAGGAATCCAGCTTACTTGTGTTCGATGGTGCTACCACCGCTGGATCCCACAAAGATTTTTTAATAAAAGAATATAAACGCTACTATAAAAATTTGGTTTTTATGAATTTTATTAGAAGCGCGGGGGGTAAAATGAAAGTGATCCCCTCAATATCCACTCAATCCATCTTTAAACTGTTTTGAGGGTTGGGGGAATTTGAGGATTTTTTTAAAAGCTTTGATGCATTCCAAATTAGGAATTATGATTTACTCTCCTATCAGATCATTGGAAATTTGTTTTACTATTTGGCGAACCAATAGTTTGAGATGGAGCTTTGGGGCAGAATATATCCATGCGATTATGTTTTGATGTGCTTCAACCAATCACCACTAGATAAACTACTTTCACCTTGGGGACCTCCGCCACGCCTATAGAAGGGGTGGCCCCTATGTAGGTGCTTGGAAGGACCTGGTTGTGGTTGGGAGAGTACTTTCAATGGTCACCCCAAGGTCCATTGTGGGGTCAGAATAATCTGACTGTTCGATTTTACATTAATTGCCTGAGCAGGTTTCATAATGGTGTTACCCCAATTAATGGGGTTCCACCAGGAATTGGCCAGGGTCTTTTGACCAGAATCCTTAATAGCATTGTTTAGATTATTAGAATTGCTCTTAATAACATCAGAAAATTGCCAATGACTGACATTTCCCCTTTTCAGCTGAATTTAACCTAAAACACTCTTATTTTTCGGCTGTGAAGGCAAATGTCTAACATTACCCCCTTAAGAATGTTGGGGAGAGTAGGGCCATAGGAAACGGCCATGTACGCGATTAATGGTAATACTGATAGCTAGAGACTTGATGGAATACTCATTTCCTCTCTTGTAAGTGATGGTGAAGGGACCCTCCCAAGTTGATCCAAGCTTACTGATTCTTGGAATGATGCGGTTATGGTAGTATGATACCATGTCAGACACTTGGAATGTAGGTAGGGGTTCTGAGCTCATTGGCCACCTTACCTTTTTTAGTCACGGTTTTTGCTAAATTGGTCATTGTCTCAGATTAAAGTTGAATGATGTGCTGAGCCGATCTTCTATTGAACTTCTTGGGTTCCTCAACTCAAGAGGAGAAGACATCTTTGACTAAGAGGGCAGGTAATCCTGGTTCCCGCCCATACAAGACACGGAAGGGGGACATTTTCAAGATCTGGTGATAACTAATCTGGTAGGCCATAAGAGCACTTGGTAAGTATTGATCCCAGTGAAGTGGTTCAGAAGAGGCCATTTTGCGTAGAATGGATACCAAGGTATCATTTTCTCTCTCCACAGTCCTATTGGTAGATGGATTGTATAGAGCCAGGAAAAGTTGTTGGGCTCACATAAAAGTGGACAGTATTTTGACTACTCTGGAAGTGAAGTTTTTTCCATTATTGAAGAGTAGTACTTGAGGACAGCCATGTCGAGAGAAAATATTCTGATGTAAAAAGGTAGCTGTGGCCTTGGCCATTTGGGCAGGGAGAGCTACGACTTCCACCCACTTAGTGAAATGGTCAATGTCTACCAGGAGAAATCAGTTTCCACAGGTAGTCTGAGGGAGGGGACCTACTACATCCAGAATAATGGTGTGGAAAAGTTATTGATGGGTGGTTGGTTGATACTGATATCTAGTCTTAAAGCTTGACTGCTTCTTGAAAGTAAGGCAGGCTTCCAATACATCAAAAATAGCTTCCATCATTCCATCCCAATAGTATCGATCCTTAATCTATTTATAAGTTCTCTTTTCCCCTCCATGACCTAGGGTGGAGTGAGCTTCTAGGATTTCAGGTACACGTTCTGAGGGCCGAAGGTAAGACAGCCATATCGTCCCCACCTGATTATACAACTTCCCGTTCTCAACTTTAGTGTTACAGGAGTGTCAGGCTAACATTTTTTGTACAGGCTCATCCTCATCTTCCCAGTCATTTGGGGTCATTAATAGGTCATGAAGCCTCTCTGCCTCACTATTATCCAAGTGAAGGACTGGCAGCCGAGTCAACCCATCAACATTCATGTGACAGGTTCCAGCACGGTGTTTGATCTTCATTTAATAATTCTGGAACTTTAGAGCCCAGCAAGCTAACTGACCAGTAGGATCTTTCATGTTCTGTAACCATTTTAGAGATGCATGGTCAGTAATCACAGTGAGGCCAGTTCATATAGGAAAGGGCGTATTGCTTTACAGCTAACAGAACAGCAAGGAACTCCTTCTCAGTTACACTGTAGTTACATTTAGCCTTGGACAGCATCTTACTAAAATAGGATACAGGATGATCTACACCGTTTTCATCTAATTGGGCTAAGATGGCCCCAACGGCATAGTCTGAAGCTTCAGTGAATAAGATGAAGGGTTTAATATAATCTGGGTGCCGTAGGATAGGGAGTTGTTGCAACAGTTGCTTCAGCGTCTCAAAAGCAGCCTTTTGTTCTGCACCCCACTGAAAAGGAGTGTTCTTGATTAATAGGCGGAAAAGAGGCTCACTGAGTTGGGAAAACTTAGAGATGAAACTAAGGTAATATCCCATCATCTCTAGAAATACCTTATACCTTAAATTTTTAGGGGGAGGCATTTTTGAGATCGTCTAACTTTATCTTGGATTGTATTGGAATTTCGTGAGAAATTCTATAAGCAGGCGCTACGAAGGCTATGAAAGTATTAGTTGTGTGGCTCTAGCAAAGATTGAGTCAATTACAACAAAGTTATTAGTTCCGTTGCAATAGTAAATTCCAATTGGAAGTACTGAATCCAGTAAGAAGATATACCAAAATTAAGCTATGCGAGACCAGATTTTTTGGTACTTTATTAATTAAAAGTTAGAGATATTTATAGGGGAAAATTTAGTGGGTCTACGCGAGGATTTCCTTGATGCACCCAAGGTAAGATCTTTCCTAACAGATGACCAATATTGCTGATTATCATTATTATTAAAATAATTATTATGGTCAGATCTGTTAGAGTGCTTATTAGATTTAAATGACCTTCTTAATGAGGGCCCAGCCCCTTTGAAATGATTGGTCATTGTTTGCTTAGTTTCATCTATCATAGGAGGCCGATAACTTTGAAGAGTCTTACATCAGTCAATTGAAAAATTGAAATCCCCAACGTGGATTTTATTATATCTTTTGACCAAGATATTGATCTTGATCCAATGTTATTCTGGTCATCTTGGAGGTATCTCCAACAATGTCCCCCTCAAGATCTTGCCTAGGGGGTACAAATTTGTGAAGAAACCTACTATGCACTCTATTAATTTAAATTTATTGTGGGGAAGGCCGACCATGGGACGGACACTTCCAAATATGACTCAGATGAGACAAAACATAGTACCAGGGGAGGCACCCCAGAGAAGCGATGCTATCTCTTGTTGCCAGTGGGAACGCCACTTATGGGGAGGGGAGGGAGCGTGTAAAGGGGCCTTAGCCACAATTGAGCACGTGTGGAGGAAGGGGTCTGATTTGATGAACCAGACTGGGAACCAGGAGGAGACCAGCTGTCGGCGACGCGGTGGGAGATATCCAAACATCCACGCTTGAAAGTGGTCCACCAAATGATACCAGAATCTGTGGACAGCTTCAAGGAGGGTGGGGATAGATCCAGCGATGGCATCTAAGACAATCGTGTGGATAGTCCACATGGCGATTGCAACCACCAGAGCACGGAGGGAGGGTGGGAGGGGGAGGCCATTGATGAAGCAAACATATCTCTTGACAGACTGAAGGGATGCGTTTGATCCTGGCCTAGCAGACGTTGGACTTCGCGCCATATCACTTTAGAGGTGGGGCACTTCTCCAGGCGGTGGAACAGCGTTCCATACTGGCCACACACGACACAGGATGAGTGTAAAGCGTTAGAGCGCTCAGCTGTATGATACACCCGCCTCAGGCAGCGTCACACATGGGAGCGGACTTGAGGCTGCAACAGAGGATGGTGTGCGTATTTCCAAATAGTCTTTTGGGTTTCAATGGAATAAGGGATGTCCATCATGTCCAGGTAGTCCACCCTGGATAGGACTTGGGGTCGAATGGGGATCACGCCATCATGGATGGGTAGCCCCTGTACCTCTTGTGTGAACTGAGGAGAGGGGCGGCCTCTTTGGGTTGTATGTCCACTATTACGAATTCTCCACTATGCGCTTCGCATGAAGAGTAGGATTCGTTTGTAGTGGGTTTTAGTCCCGTGAGGACCTGTGGCCGATGTGTGCGATGCGAGGTATTTCATCAGGGAGTGGGGGTTTGATGGATTATTGAGGCTCAAGGCTCAGGAGAAGTTGGAGCGGGCTGCGCGGGACCAGTGTTGGGATGGGAGTGTAGGAGCAGTGATGGCCGCGATCCAGGTGCCCAGGATCTTGGTGGCATGGGCTTTGAAGTCAAGCAGGCCCATGCCACCATGATGATGAGGGCCAAACATGACCTCTAGCTGTACTGGTGGAGGGTGGCCTGACCAAAGCCATCCTTGTAGCAAAGCATACAGGGATTTGAAGAAGCTTGGGGAGAAGGGGATGGCGTGGGCTCCGAACCAGACTTTGGATAGGAGCATAGAGTTGGCAAGAACAACCCTGCCAGTGAGGGTAGTAGGGTGGGCTCTGAGAGAGGCGATTTGCTTCATTACGTTGTCCAGTATACAACACTCCATTACTGCTGACGCGTATCCGCCTGCCTCCAACCACACGCCCAGATGGCGTACCGGTCCTATGGTAGGACGTGGCACAAAGGGGAGCACCAGTGGAGCAGTGTGTGTTGAGTTAGTAAGGCGTGGACGTGGGCGAGCAGATGGTCCTGGTTGGGAACTACTTGCTGGGGCCCAGCAGTTCTGAAACCGACCAAGGAGGATGATTTCGGTTTTGGAGGCGTTCAGTGCCGCGTTGCTTACCCGGGAATATTCCTGGATGAGGGCTTCAAGCGCGCGTGCATCTTTGTTATTAGACACCCCCACTACGCAATCATCTGAAAATGCCATCATCTTGACTGGGGTTTGGCCTGGCACATGGACCCCAGTGAGGTGGGCATTCACATTTCGCAGTAGTGGGTCAAGGCTGAAGTTGTATAAGAGTGGGCTGAGGGAGTCCCCTTGTCGCAGGCCCCTTTGAGGGCGGACTACTTCTGTTAGGAAGCCTTTCCACGCACTGCCATTGTTGCAGATTCCGTGAGCAGCATCACCCAGTTAATGAAGCGGGGGGTAGGCGGAATTGATAGAGGCAGGCCCTAAGGTATTCCCAGTTTACTCTATCATAGGCCTTTTGTTGACCCAAGAATACAAGTGCCCCAGAGGCTGTGGACTGACACACATGAGCCACTGAGACTATGCACTCTATTAATAACAGTACCAGTATCAATAGTGGCAATTAAGTATTCAAAACCCCGATGATAGGTAATACAATAGGACCAGCCCATAAAGGGTCCAATTTATGAATTCTTTCTCCTGGCCTATGGTGGTAGAAGAGTACAAAATTTCCAACTTGATATTCTGGCAACGTAGGTCTACTAGCGTTAGTCCAGGTTCCTTTCTTCAAGGTGGTAGCCGCAAGGGAACTTGAAGCTAACGCTTGTAATCAGATTATTTCATCTGCCAGTCTCCTCATTGCTAAAGCAGTAGTTTGCAGGGTATCCTCTTCAAGTATAGGTTGTACACTTGAAGGGAGGACAGGCTCCCGACCATATAAAGATTTAAACAGAGACATTCCAATAATATGATGGTAGCTAACTATATAGGTTAACATCACACTAGGTAAGTAGAGGTTCCATCTACTAGGATCATTGGAAGCCATTTCTCGAACAATGGCTACTAGGGTACCATTTGCTCATTCTATGGCACAATTAGTGGAGGGATTATATGAGGATGTGAAGGACGGGTAGGTACCCATTAATTTGGTAAGCTAAGCTACCACCTGAGAAATGAAGTTGGTCCCATTAACCAATAACAGGACTTTTGGGCTGCCATGCCTGGTGAAAACTTGTTTAAAAAGAAAGAACGCCGTAGTCTTGGCAGTGACCGTGGAAACTGAAATAGCTTTAATCCATTTAGAGAAATGGTTGATAGCTAACAAAATATATTGATGTCCATAGGTGGCCATATGAAGAGGACCTACCACGTCAATACTCACAGTAGTGAAGGGTTTGGAAGGTCCTACAATTTGTTGTTGGAATATCAGATTTCCTCCATGTTGTTGTTGCACTTAAGGCATGACTCCAGCACATCATGCACATATTCCAGCATGTTATCCCAGTAACAATGTTTTTTTAACCATTGGAGGGTCTTAGCGACAGCTCCATGACCTACAGTTTGGTGGGCCTCCATAATAGTGTCAGTCCTCGCAGAGGGCCAAATAAAGGGCAACCACATAGATCCTGACCTTTTATATAGTGATCCATATTTGACCTGAGTGTCTTTGGTTAAGGATTGTAACTTTGAGATAACATCCTTAGATTCATGGAACCTGAGCTCAGGTCTACTGATCAGGTCATAAATGTGATCCTCCTCTGCAGAGAATAATGTTAAGATAGGCAATTGAGAAAGGCCATCTGCGTTTTGATGTATAGCCCAAGCGCGATGTTGAATGGTAAAATCATAATTTTGGAGCTTCAAAGCCCATCTGGTTAATCGCCCATTAGGATCCTTATTTGCTGCAAACACTTCAGGGAAGCGTGATCCGTCACAATGGTGAAATGCTTGCCATATAGTTAAGGGTGAAAATGCTTGATAGCGGCCAAAACAGAGAGGCATTCTCTCTTGGTAACGCTATAATTGCGTTTGGCCTTAGAAAGAGTATTACTATAGTACGCGATGGGGTGATCGACCAGATTGGTATCATGTTGAGCCAGAATGGCTCCAATAGCAATATCACTGGCATCAGTAAATAGTATAAAGGGTTTTGAAAAGTCAGGATGGGATGAGATGGGAGCACTCATTAAGGCTTGGCGCAACAGATCAAAGGATTGCTGCTGAGATTCTTCCCATACAAAGGGGACTTCCTTATGCAAAAGGTAAACTAGTGGCTCTGCAATCTTCACAAAATGGGGAATGAACTGTCATTAATAACCAACCATCCCTAAAAACACTTAAATATCACGCAAGCTTTTGGGAACAGGCATGTCCTAAATAGCTTGTACCTTATTAGATAAGGGTAAAATGCCCTCATGAATAACCTTATGCCCTAAAAATTCCATCTCAGTCTTAAAAAAGGCACACTTCGATGGTTTAAGCTTAAGTGAAGCATGACGCAGTTGGCCAAAAACTTCCTTCAAATGAGCCAAATGCTCATTAAAAGTGCGTGAAAAAACAGTAATATCATCTAGATAAATTAAAACACAAGAAAGTTTCAAATCCCCAAACAAGCCATCCATGGCTCATTGAAAGTAGTAGGGGCATTGCAAAGCCCCTGTGGCATATGAGTGAGCTCAAATAATCCCTCACTAGAGATTAAAGCACATTTTTGATGGTCTTCCTGTGCAAGATTATTTGCCAATAACCGCTTGCAAGGTCCATAGCTGAGAAATATTGAGACCCAGACAATATCCTCAAGGAATCGTCTATATGAGGAAGAGAATAAGAATCCTTCTGAGTAACAGCATTGAGTTGACGATAGTCCATAACTACTTGGTGGCCCCCATCTTTCTTTTGGATGAGTAGTAGAGGGGAAGCCCAGGGACTTTTAGAAGGCGTTAATAGTCCAGCATCGAGAAGTGGTTTCAGCTCTACCAAAACCTGAGCCTCCTCAACTTTGGAATTGTGATATGGTCAAGCTCGGATAGGGGGAGTATCCCCTGTTTTCACCTGATGCTGCACATCTTTCATTAGTCCAATATCTCTAGGACCTTGGGCAAAGATATCCGCATATACTTCAATCAGAGCCTCAGCTTCCAGCTGTTGTTCTGAAGTAAGAGAATCCCCAAATTCGACATCAATTCTAGCAACAATAGGGGGATCTTCCAGCCCAAATTCTCGTAAATCTCCACATCCTGAGACAGACAATAAGTCACTCATAGGAGTAGGCCTCACATAGGCGATGGGATTATTGCGATTCAATCGCATAGGATGAGAGGTGAGATTAGCCAATAGAATTAAAACAGTCCCATCATAGGCAGGATCAAGTATACCAGGGCAAGGTAAAGCCTCCAAATGAGAAGGATTTTGATTGCCAAAGATCTCTAACACATGATCACTGGGTACGAATAATTGAACTTCCATATCAATGATGACTTGAGCTTTAGGGGGAATAGGAAATTGGAGAATTAGAATATAGCGGCATTCCTTTGGTGGCACAAACTGAAGGAGGTGGAAGTATAGTCCTTAGACCCAGGATTTGGTATTCGAGATGTGAGATAGAAGTGGGAAATTCCAGTAAGCAGACACGTCGCTTAAGTTTGCCCTTGGTACTGGGAACATCATGTAAAATTAGAGGTACTCGATACCTGATTAAAGAAAGGTATTTGTCCTTAAGACTGATGATTGCATCAAAATTGGTGAGAAACTTAGTTCCCAACAGCAGATCGTAACAGTTGTTATCCAATACCACTGCAGGGGCAGACACAACCAGCTTCCCAAAGCGCATCAGAAGAGAGGAATAGGCTCCTATAGATTTAGTATAGGAAGGTCCAGCGGTCCCATAATCTTGGGAATGGTTTAAGTCCGGCGCCAATTTGATCTTCTTCATAACTTTGGACAAGAGTACATTGATGGGCGATCCTATATCAATGATAGACAAAACTTTTACCTTATGCACAATGACTTCCACCTGGGTCATATCAGTGCCAAAGTTTGGGATAGAAAACACCGAGGCATTAATTTATTGAATATAATTAGAAGAAGAAGAAGAAGCATAAACAGAAATAGTGTCTTTTTTGGATAGTTCATCTGGGATATTAAGCTCATCAGTAGCGGATACCACATAGCAATAGTTAGAATAATCAATAGGTTTTGGCTGAGGCACCTGAGGTAGGTCAGCACAGGGAGCCTCATGCCCTATGCTGACTCCTCTTTTCGACTCCTCAGCTTGCTTCTTCCAACATTGAGATACCACATGACCCACTAGACCACAATAAGTGCACGGCTCCTTCTTCAGTTTGGACTTGGGTTTAGGTGGCATTGCATAGATGTATGTATGAGGGTTATTAGAGGAGGTTGGATGTACCGCCCCATTGGGAATCTCCATAAGTGCTTCCTTGATGTCGATAATAGAGTTAAAATTCCGTTTTAGGGACTTCAAATGTAATAGTAACTGAGTACGAGAAGCAAACACACTCAGTAAATCCAATATAGCATCATCAATGGTGATCCTGTCACAAGTGACAAGTGTCTGGGCCTCATGGTAGAATTGCTTGTCAAACTCCTGGATAGACTCTCCTCGTTTGATTTGAATATTCATAAAGGCCTGCTTTTGGCTGGCGAGGATTTGGTCACTCCCAAATTCCTTAATGAGGGCGATTTCACTTGAGCCCAAGTAGTACAGACCTTGAGATGAGGAACCATGATTTCTTGTGCAAACTGGCTTAGGCAAGAGGTAATATGACGGACCTTCTGTTGATCAGTAGCCCCATCCATGGCGCGTTCATACATGAAAAGAAAAGAATGGATGCTTCCTTCACCCAGTTCAAACTTATCCTTGAAGGTAGGTTTGAAAAGGGTGTTTTCTGTACTCAAGGCATGTACACCCTATACCCTGACTAGCTCATCCTTGGAGAGTTCAGACTCTGTAAATTGGGTAGCAGGGGGAACTCGATCAACCTGTTGTCTTAAGTGGTTCAAGTCATCTTGTAGATTTTGAACCCATTGACTAAGATGGTCATTTGTAGGCGCTCGGTTTAAATTAGAAATTGCAGTAATCATCTCAGCTTGCTTGGCCTCAAGTATTTCACATTTGGCAGTTAACCAGTCAATGGATGCAGTCAACGTAGTGAACTGGG
Source organism: Massospora cicadina (assembly GCA_022478985.1). Lineage (NCBI taxonomy): Eukaryota > Fungi > Entomophthoromycota > Entomophthoromycetes > Entomophthorales > Entomophthoraceae > Massospora > Massospora cicadina. The sequence goes on along the minus strand of JAKSZP010008154.1, from coordinate 95,203 downwards.
TATCTTGCATAGTTTGATTTACATCGCATAGATGATGCGCATTCTCAATACCATCCAGTAAGTTAATTGAGAAGTAGTCTGGGTCAGTCAGAAGGCCTTCCAAGGATAAGAAACATCCTTGAGCTAGGGCTTGAATTTGAGTTTCCAAAACTTGAACTCGTGAAGCTAATAGATTTGAATGTTCGAGATTGGCCATTAGAAGCGAGGGACCAGGGGCCAGGAGGTCCCAGAGGCCCTTGTGATCCATCTCGACCTTCTGGTCCTGGTGGCCCTTGTTGACCCACCAAACCAGAAGGACCACGTTCACCAGGAGGTCCCAGGATTACTAATGGGGATCTAGGTGGTCCCAGCGGTCCAGGAGGACCAACAGGTCCAGGTACACCTTCGCTGACATTACCCACCAGTTGAACAAGATGTTGGACTAACTCGTTAAGCTCACCAAAGGGCTTATCATGCTTGACCTGCAATTGGTTCATTTGGATTGAGATCTCAGCCTCCAGGGAAGTGATATGGTGGTGAATAGGATTGGTGACATTGCTAACTTGTTGATATATTTCTTCTTGTCCAATGTATCCCACAACTCCATTGTCAATGCTCACCAACTGGTTATTTATATTATTAATTTCTCATCAATTATTGAGAATAGCTTCCCAATTATCCCTTCCAAAGTTAGATGCTGTCTCATAAAACGCGGATAGCTGAGAGTGAATTTGCTGGGCCAGAGTCAACTGGCGCTGGATTTCGAGATGATGCAACCCCAAAAGTTGGAGTACATGGTGAATAGCAGGATGGACATAATGCTGGAGGTACTGTTCAGTCCTAGCCAAGCCCACTTTGGTAGTCTGTAACACCGCTCAGTTGTATAAGTTCATCATGTTTTCAGCAACTTTAGATGATCAGTCACAGTTAGGGCGAGCACCAGGTTGGATAGCTCCCCATATCAAGCCTTTGACAGTCTCCTCTACATTCGCGGCTTAAATCTGATAATTATTTTGGTCTGGGCCTTCAATGGCCAAGTCCATAGAAGCTTGAATTTTCAGAAAATTAGTAGTAACAGAAGGCAGATCCTGCCTGCTGGAGTGTACCCATTGGGTAATACTCATAGATTCCTCAGAAGAGGGGCTCTCTTCAATAGACATATTCATCAGTGTAAAAGTATGTCTTCACCAGGTAGCCTCAGAAGTGAACCTGGTAGGGAGCACCAGTATTGGAATTTCAGGAGAAATTCTATAAGAAGGTGCTACAAAGGCTATAAAAGTATTAGTTCTGTGGCTCTAGCAAAAATTATTCAATTACAACGAAGTTATTAGTTCCATTGCAATAGTAAATTCCAATTGAAACTACTGAATCCAGTAAGAAGATAGACCAAAATTAAGCTACGTGAGACCAGATTTTTTGGCACTTTATTAATTGAAAATTAGAGATATTTATAGGGGAAAATTTAGTGGGTTTACGTGAGGATTTCCTTGATGCACCCGAGGTAAGATCTTTCCTAACAGATGATTGCTATTGTTGATTATCATTATTATTAAAATAATTATGATGGTCAGATCTGTTAGAGTGCTTATTAGATTCGATTGACCTTCTTAATGAGGGCCCAGCCCCTTCAAAATTCTTGGTCATTTTGGATTGCTTGGTTTCATCCATTATAGGAGGCTGATAACTCTGGAGAGTCTTACATCAGTCAATTGAAGAATCAGAAATCCCTGACATGGATTATATCATATCATTTGACCAAGCTATCAAATCTCGATCTAAAGTTATTTTGGTCATCTTGGAGGTATCTTCAACAGATTGGTTGGATTCTTTTTTAAAATGAAATGGCTGAGGAAATCCAGTTTCTTTTGAAAGACAACACTTTGAGGGCTTTAGCTTGATATTTGACTTTCATAGTCACTAAAACACCTCCTTCAAGTGATCAAGATGCTCGTTAAATTTTTTTGAAAATACTGTGATGTCATCAAGGTAGACAATGGCGCAACTTATTTTTCAAGTACTGCATGCTATGGTCCATAGCCTGCTAGAAAGTTTCAGGTGTGTTTCACAACCCTTGAGGTAATTGGGTTGGTTGGAAGAGACCCTCACTACAAATGAGAGCACATTTCTCCTGGTCTTCAGGGGAGAGATCCATTTGCTGGTAGACGCTAGCTAAGTCCATGACCGAAAAGAATTTATAGCCAGAGAGTTGGCCCAAGGCGTCATCAATGCGAGGGAGAGGATAGCTATCCCTTTTTGTGAGGTTATTTAACTTGCAGTAGTCCATGACTATCAAATGACCTTCGTTTTCTTTTTTATTAGCAAGAGGGGGAGGACCAAGGGCTTTGTATAGGAACTAGCGACCCAGCGTCTAATAATTGCTGAAGCTCTGTCCTCATTTGCTGTTCTTCCACCTTTGATTTGTGGTAAGGTTTTGACCTAATAGGGTGGGCATCACCCACATCGATGGAGTAGCACCATCACTTCATGTGGCCATAGTCATTATCTGATTTGGAGAATATATCGGTATAGTCATTGAGGAGAGTGTGAACATTTTTCAGCTCATCTGGGGTTAGCTCATCCGAGATATGGACGTTGGGTAAGGTACATACCAGGTTATCTGTTGGCAGGCCCATATCCATCATAAGCAATGGAGTAAATTTGGTTAATGTCCTTTACAGGAACTAACAAGCCTCTGCCAATCTCCTGGTGTTTTTTTACAACTATGTTTTTGAGGTGAGATTCACCAACAGTAGCGTAATGGGCCTCTGGTAATCTGGTTCAAGAACTCCAGAAAATACCCGAGGCTCCAAGGGACTAAGGCTCTTAATACTAATGAGGTGCAACAAACAGTGGTGTGGGATTTGAAGCGTGACTTTTGTGTCAACCACTCGTTGTTCACCAGGATTAATCATGACCTCATCTGCAGCATAAAAAGGGATACCTTCCCTAGAATCCACTAAATCGGGAAATTTCTTTGTGTTGCGCCCAGAAGTGGTATAAGATAAAGATATAGCCGAGAGGGGTAATCAACAAGGCAAGAATAATCATGCTTACTGGATTCTTTATTGGATAAGACTAACGGGACTTCATAGTTGAGTAACGAGAGGTAACCTTGCTTCAGGTTGATTATTCCCTCATACTCAATCATAAATTGATAGCCGATGAGAATATCATATGCGTTGTTATCCAAAGCCACAGCAGGGGTTGATAAAATAAGTTTCCTAACTCAAATGGGAAGGGAAGAATATGCCCCAATAGCATGGGTATTGTTGAGGCCAGCGGTTCCAAATCCTTGCGTATACTTCAAGTCAGGCGCTAGCTTTATATTCTTGATAAGCTTAGTGGAAATCACGTTGACTGGGGAGCCAGTGTCCAGGATGGACAGTATTCGGACCTTTTGAATGACCACTTCAACCTTAGTGAGCGTTCCTCCAAAGTTAGGTGACAAAGCTAAGACCTCCTTAAGCCGGAAGGTGGAGGTTAGCTTTTTGGCATTCCCAGGGTATTTATCCATCTTGGATTTTATGGGATGCACCCGCTGAAGAGGGCGTATCAAGCCAGCTAAGAATTGGATACCATCACTGTCAGTGTCAATAACTTTTGGACACCCTAGTATTTGGCTGAGGTACGTTTCCTCAGGTATGGTGGTCTCATCTACTCCTCCAGCATTCAAATGATCAGGCACTTATACTTCTGCTTGAGCTCCTAATATTTAGTAACCAACGTAATTGTAACCCCATCTCGGATTCCTCCTCAAGGGTATTCTCAAAAATGGGCTAGGCCGCGATGGAGGTAGGGGGAGACGGCCACAGAGAATAGGGTAACCTTAGGGGCCGCATTTACCAGCTTGTCTGGAAGGGAGGGCACAGAGGCTTGAGTGCACTTGTGCGAGAGTAGGGCCTTAGCTACCTTACATGGCTTGGAATCATAAGAAGGAGTGATATTCCTGTAGAGTCGCATTGAGGAGACAAGTTTCACTTGGGGATAGGTACAGGTATGTTCACCACCAATTGTTCTACAGGCGAAAACTCCTCAATTGTTAGAACTGAAGATTCCACCTCAGTTTCTTTTTTTGTTGTATAGCAATGGAGATCAACAACGTCTAACAGAGTCTCCTTTATGTCGCAGATGTTTTTGAATTAGCTCTTTACTGAAATAGTATGACAGGCTAGAGAGGCTTGAGAAGTTAAACAAGTAACATGGCAGCGATAGCACTATCCAAGGTTAACATGTTAGACGTTGATAACCTTTGTGCAGCGAGATAAAATCGCTCTGCAAAAGCAGCAGGTGTTTCGTCCTCATACATGCTCAGGCGCCTAAAGGCCTGCTTTCTCCCTGTTAAGACTCTGCTGAGACCCAAATTCAGCTAAGAGAGCCTCTTTCACCTCTGCCCAGGTATGTAGATTGTTCAGGTATGGGAATATCATTTCTTGTGCTAAATGACTCGAGCAAGGGAGGATTTGTTTAACTTTCTGCTTTTCCAATGAGTCTTGGATTACTGTTTCATAGACATATAAGAATGAAGCTATGCTCACTTCACTGGGGGTGAACTTATCCTTAAAGGGGAGTTTGTAAGGGCGCTGCTCAAGCTTCTCAAGGTGGGACAAAGCGCTTGTTAGTTGCTTTTCAAGAGCAAATATATTTTTGGTGTACAGGGATCCCCTGTAGTGAACACCATTTTATAGGAATCCAGCTTACTTGTGCTTGCTGGTGCTTCCACAGCTGGATCCTACAAAGGTTTTTTAATAAAAATATAACCGCTACTATAAAATTTTAATTTTTTGAATTTTATTAGAAGTGGAGGGGTAAAATGAAAAAGTGATCCCCTCAATATCTGCCTAATATGTATTTAAACTGTTTAAAGGGTTGGGGGGAATTCAAGGATAGTTTTGGAATAGCATTGACACATTCCAAATTAGGAAATATGATATACTCTCCTATCAGATCGTGGAAAACTTGAGCTACTCTTTAGTGAAACAATAGTTTGGGATAGGGTTTTGGGGCAGAATGTACCCATGCAGTAGTGTTTTGATGTAATTCAGCCAATAACAACTAGATAATTTCTTTCACCTTGGGGACCTCCGCCACGCCTATAGAAGGGGTGGCCCCCATGTATGTGCTTGGAAGGACCTGGTTGTGATTGGGGGAGTACCTTCCAATGGTCGCCCCAAGGTCCATTGTGTGGTTGGAATAATCTGAACATTCAATTTTACATTAATTGTCTGAGCAGGTTTTATAATGGTGTTACCCCAATTAATGGGGTTCCACCAAGGATTGGCCAGGGTCTTTTGGCCAATATCCTTGATAGCATCATTTCCATTATTATTATAATTGCTTTTAATAACATCGGAAAATTTCAAATGGCTGAAAGCTTTTCTTTCCCATGACAATCACTTTAGTTACTACAATTTGATTCAAAAAGCAATCCTGATAATCACACAGGAGAGATGGGCGACTTTAATAATAAATCTAATACAACCTGAGCGAGCGTCGCATCAAGTGGTGCACTAAATGGTGCACCCAAGGGCAAGAAACACCCTGGAGGGGGACCAGGAACCTAATCCGCCAAGGAACCACAAACTCAGACACCGTTCAGGTTTATGATGTTTACTATAAAACAAGATCAGTACATGTACATCCAATGTAACTAACTCCTTTCAAAGGTGGAACATGGGCTCCAACTCTTCCTTGGGGATGAGTCTTCAACCCTGTGGGAGAAAACATGTGAAGCACAGCCCTCCCTTTTCCCTCAAGCGGTATATGTCGCCACCAACAACATGGGCCATAACTGGATTGATATTGGTTTTGAAACAGCTGAAGAAGCGGAGGCTGTAGCAAAAGTCTGCATCAAATTTGCCCTCCCCGAGGGAAAAAAATAGTGCGCACTGCGTGCACCAGATGGAACAAAGCGAAAACTTTGTTCATTTCATTTGACTCGCTCCCTACTAACCTTCCTCGTAAGGTAATTGAGGAGGCGCTCAACCAAAGGCCTCATAGCCTATGGAGAAATTATGCAAATCAAATTACAAAGATTTCGCCTGATGCCCACCCTGTGCACAGGCAAAGCTATCACTGTGATCAACCTGTTCCCCAAAGTGGAAGATGACTTATCAAGAATCCCCCACACAACAGAGTTTCACTTTGCAGCTGGGGGACAGTCATCCGCATTCTAAGTTACACCAGATTGTGCACCGCCTATATGCAACCACTGCGGTTCATTAGGACATAAGGAACACGCATGTCCCGTGAAGGAGGGCTTAATGGAAGCAGACTACTGTGAGGAAACCATGGACGAAAGTAACAAAAACTTCGCCAGAATGACCAACGGTCACCACCCATTCCGCTGGGGTGAAGATGGACTTTACTCCATTGTGGACCCAGTTACAAACAAGCAACGCAAAGCGGCACAAAAAGCCCGCAAGCAGGCAGTGGCCAAAGCGGCGGCGCATGCAGAATCATCCATTGACCCCAGACAAATTCAAGAGGACATAGCAGATATACACTGAGCCAACCAATTAGAACAATATGCCCATGTTGAAAATTCTACAGCAACTCGACTGAGTCACCAAGCAACATCAATCATGCACATATTGAGGAACAATTCAGCCACAATATGGAAGAAAATGCAGTGCACAATTCTACAAATTTGAACCCCAAAATTACAGAACTCAATCAGCACCCCACATTGAACCATCATGAGACACATGCGGGAAAAGATAACGCAAATCCAAAAAACCACAATTCCCATGAAAAATTGGGTCAGATCAAGGGAACTGACAATATCACTGAAAGAGTTGGAGTACAGACGCGGAGCATGGCCAAAATGAGCCATGGTGGGATAGGTCCAGAAGGTCCTTCCAACTGCTCCTGAGGCGCCGTGGGCACCTCAGTATCAATAGGGATGCTAAACATCGCGGGAGCCAGGGCTCAAATGTCCCAAGCCAAAAAGCTGGATTTCCTGAAAGAACCCTTGTAGACATCTTGGCCATCCAAGAAACCCACTGTTTACAAGGGGAAGAAGGATCCTGGTCAGCCAGGGTCTCACCATCACAATCAGTATGGATGTCCCACTGTGGGGTGATCGTCTGAGATAACAAAAAATTTACAATTACAAATTCATCTTCACACCTTCACAGTTGCATCTTGGTAGCAACGATCAGTGCCAAGAGGAAAGAATCTTGATAGCATGCATCTATGCACTGTGCACCGCAAATGAGAGAAAACAATTTCTCAAAACTGTTCCAATTCTCACCCTCCCACCAGATACTATCTTGTTGGGCGACTTTAACTTCTGGGATAACCCTGACATGGCCCAATAGCCTAACACCAGGGGATACCCACCGGGCACATCAAATTCTGCACAATGAAGGCATCCCTTGGCCTACAGGATGCCTTCCCCCCAGTTCACCACTCCTTCCCCACATGACATGACCCAACATACGTGAGGGAGTGCTCATATCAATAATCTGCATCGATCACATCCTTGTCCCGCAATCCCAACGATTAAGATTTTCCAAATTTACAACAAAAAAGTCAATTTCTCCAACCACCAACTTGTTATAATGCAGTTATCGCTAACCTGGAACCCATGCACAGGTTTCGCCTTGGAGAAAGCTTCACCTGTAAAACATAAAATTACCAAAAATATATGGCTGGGTCAAACATGAGGCTACAAACCCATAATTCACAGCCCCATTCACCTCAGATCTCATTGTAACATGGGCAAATTTTAAAAAGGAACTAATCAACAAAACCTGACATCTTGCATCATGCAAATACACCGCGGACACAGCCACAATCAAGCGTACCTTGGCGGAACTGGACCACCTTGAGCTAAATACCCTGAGATCTGGATATAGCCCCAACTGGGGATGCAAATGGGCGGAAATATCCGCCCAACTAAACCCCCTAATCTTTGAACACCAACACAGAATCAAAGTATCAAACAAAGGTAAGTTCATAAAGGAAGGCGAAACCTGCTCAACATATTTCTTCTGCCAATTCCACTTCTGTGGCAACCAGCCCACGTGCACACAGGTCCGCAAGACTGACAGCACTGTGGCAACTGACCCTGAGGAGGTCAAGGCGAAAGTACACCATTATTACACTGAATTATACTGCGATACGCTGACAGACCCAGAAAAAATCAAAAAATTTATTACAAAACGCCAGGATACAAAGCACACCGCCAAATTACAATATTCTAAACCTAATTACATGGGAGGAGCTTTGGGATACAATCCGCGGTGCACCACGTAGGAAATGCCCAGGGCCTGATGTGATACCCTACAAATTTTACAAAAAATATTTTCAACAAATTGCCCCCTCCTATTGGCGTCTATGAACCAGTGCTTACTAGAAACACGCCTCCTACCTGGTGGCCATGAATCATATGTCATAACCTTATATAAAAAGGGTGACAAATTATACTTGGCCACCTGGCATCCAATCGCACTATCTAATACTGACAGAAAAATTCTATAAAAAAATTTTAGCAGCCAGGTTAGGCGCAATTGCCTCTGACGTCCTGTCACCCAACCAGTTTGGGTTTATACCAGGGCGCTCAATCTGGAACAACATACACCCTGTTGCAAACATATGTCAGTCCAAAGCAACTGGAGCCCTAGTCTTCTTAGACCAGGAAAAGCATATGACCGCGTTAGCTGGCCATACCTAAAGGAATGCCTACACGCTTTCAAACTCCCACCCAGATTCATAAACTGGGCGATGCTCCTCACAGAATCTGCAACCATGGCTGTATGCGTCCCTTGCTTCTTAACTAACAGGATCACACCACATAGAGGGCTCAAACAGGGGGACCCCCTCAGCCCACTGCTGTATAATTTCAGTTTTGACCCACTCCTCCGCATAACTGACTCACGCCTCATGGGCATAACTGCACAAGGACAGCCAGCAGTCAAGATATTGTCCTTTGCGGATGACTGCGTAGCAGGTATAGCTAACAACAATGATGCCCGACAGCTGGAACGCACCCTAGAGGAATACTCCATGGTGAGCAACGCATCGCTCAACAAAAGGAAAACAGAAATCATTCTCTTAGGCAAGTACACTAACAACTGGGCTGCAACACCAGAACCTCATACCCCCATATGAAGGAAAAACCCACTCATTTTACCCTTTGCATCACCTCCCACCACCACTCCTGTCCGCCACCTTGGGATATGGCTGGAAACAGGGGGATATGCCAATGAGACAATTGAAAGCAACTTGCTACAATGGATATACACCCGCGTCGCCTCCCTCAAATAAAACCCAGGACTAATGGGGCGAGTAACAGTTTCTAACTCACTCATCCTCCCAATACTATGGTACCCTTCCCACACGATCGCCTTCACACCTACCTTCATAACTTCAATCTGCGCGCTCATCTGGGGCTGGCTATGGCCTGGCTCCCACCCTCCCATATGGATGGAAACACTCTTCAGCCCACGCTCAAGTGGAGGCATGGGACTAATAGATTTTGAGAGCCACGCCAACCACATCCTAGGAACATGGACAAAGGAAGTCCTTGCCCCAAACCTCCCACAACAACACTGGTCCAGGGCAGCGAGAACTAACTTCGCACAGGCGCTCAAATTAACCAACCCACATAGCCCACCCAGACTACTATCATACCTTGCTAAACACCCTACTGCAACGGGTCCGCATGGAACCTCCCCTCACTTCAAACGCATCCTCCAGATTATCCGCCACATGGGATGGACCGTAGAGAACACAGGCACTGTGCAGGAAAGGGAACGACCCAGTCCCCACTTCAAATTAAGAAATCCAGAAAATCACCCCCAAAGAGACATCCTTGCTACAACCCTAACCATTGCTAAATCAAATACCTAGATGTGTTGGACATTCCCTACGACTTAACCACACAGAAGACAGTGTGTAAAATGACGCACCACCCACTCCTACAGCCGAGAATAAGAGGCAACGCCTGGCGCTGTCTGAGAAGGACCTATAGGATGGCGGACCACTTAAATTCCCTCCACACAACCTGCGCAGTATGTCGAGGGGAGGGCTCCCTACATCACCGCCTAGAAACATGCCCCCCATCCAAAGCCATATGGAAGGAAGTCGCACACTTGCTTAAGATCCAAAACGAGCAGAAATTTTCTATATCAAAGAGCCTCCTCGCGCTCCATATCGAGTCACCAATCCCATCTACCCTCTATTCCCTAATGATACCCATTGCAATGTGGACAATCCACACCATTGCCTTATATGCGTTCAGGGGCACAGTCCCAAACATTCATGGGGTTATCAACAGGTTCCACGTCCACTTATTGGAGCACTTCCAAGCCTGGCTCTATGGATATATGAGGACAAGGCAACAGGCGCTCATAGAATCGTGGTTCCCACTCTGGTTCCTGCACACAGACCCCTTCCTTCACACCTGCTCCATAGCGGGGGAAACCCCCTCAGAGTAGTGCACCAACCCCCCATACCTGGCAGTCCCGCTGGCAACAGGGGTAACTTGAGTACCCCAGGGTGCCCAATTTTGTCTTTCTTCGTTTTACACACATATTTGGTAATGTCCATCCCCTGGTCGGCTTTCTCTCAGTTAAATAAAAAACTGCAAATGACTGACATTTCCCTTTTTGGCTGAATTTTACCTAAAACATTCTTTTTTTAAGCTGTGAGGGCAAATGTCCGACAGTAATAATCAATGTTTATTTATTTAACCTGGGCTCCGAAGAGCTGGAGGCGATGGAAAGGGAGGGAGAAGACATTAAGAAAGGGAGGGGGTTGGTGACAGAGCCTTGCTGCAGTTGAGACTGAGCAGGGGAGGGTTGGTGACTTAGTTGGACTATTTGGGGCCATCTCAAAGTGCACCTGGAAGTGGGAAGTCAAGTGTTGCAGGGTCCATATTTGCGATTCATAAGTTTCATAAAAGAAGGAATTTTGGATTGTTCATAGTTCTGTGGCATAGGCAAGAATTTGGAGGGGTCAGTGGCATCTAGGCAGGGTCTGCTCAAAGAACAGATCTTAAACAGGGTTTCCAGGCCATAGAAGGGCATGGAGGAACGCGCAGACCTTGGGCCAGAACGCGGTGACTATTGGGCATGTGAAAAAATGGTGAAGATGGGAGTTGATAGGCTCCAAACAATGAGGGCAGCTGCAGTGTTGAAAGGTAGGGCCAGTTTAATGCCTTGTCCTTTATTAGCAGTGGAGTGTCTTTCATAGGGTGTTAGACGTCTTCACAGAAAGTATTGGGTGTAAACATCCTTCAGAGCCTCTTTAGGTTTATGCTCGTTGATTATGGGAGGAGTTCAAGGAGGCGTGAGCGGATTGAAGGTCTATTCTGGGGGTTGAGGCGAGATATGACTACCTGTTTATTGTGTACTATCATATAGCGACAGGGGATGAGGCCTGGGCCATCCCTTCTATATGTGAAATCGTAGTATACCCGTGCGCCCACTCATCTCAGGGTAAGAAAAGCTTTATTTCAGTATTTTAAAGATGAGGGTTTTAGGCGATGGCCTGGTTTGTTAGTGAGCCAATCCCCTAAAGATGTCAACGATGCTCTAGGAAAGCCCAGAGATTATGAAGCAGATTGGCGGAGGGTAGGTGCCCATTGTGGCTTGGGGGTCGCATCCTAGAATACAACTGGACGAAGGAGCTTCAGATAAATGGAGGTGGCATGAGAGAGGGTATCCAGAGGCCTTAGGACACCTTTATAGTGAGGTCAGGTTATTATTTACAATGCTGTGGGTAGGTGATTAGAGCCCCAGATCCAACAGCAGTGAAGAACGTTAAGCCGCGTACAAAATGAGTCTGAAAAGGGACAGACATGCGCAAGGAACCAAGATTTAGATAGGAGGAACACTTTAGCCATCAGGGCCTGACCCTGGGGGTTATATTTCGCCTGTCCAGCTGCCAATCATGAAATTCATCACTTCAAGGTAATATTTTCATTAGCATTGATTAAAACTCCTTGCGAGTTGGTCAGGACCCTCAGTTGATGGAAGTTGCCACGCTTAGGCTTCAGACTAAATTGGGGGGAATGTGGGCAAGCCATCCTGTATAACCGTTGTTTTGGAGGTGTTGACCTTATCATTGGACACCTTGATGTTCCTCTTAAGGATCACCATGAGGGGTGGTGTCCTCAGGGAAACCAAACAAGATGGTAGTTTTATCTGCAAAAACCAAGTGAGGGTAGGAGCCTTACCTGTTACTATGATTCCCGTCAGCTTCTTCTGAAAAGAGGCCAATAGAGGATCAAGAGCGATATTGAAAATGATGGGGCTCTAAGATTACCTTGGCGGAGACCCTGCACAAAGGTAACTGCAGATGTAAATCCTGTTGGTGCAAGGACTCTGGTATTGAGTTGGTCATGGAGCGCAGAGATCCAACGTTTTGCTGTAGAGGGAATTTGGAAGAAGGCTAATGAAGCATCTATGCACTTCCAGGCAACATGATCATAAGCCTTCTCCATATCCAGAAGAGCCACAAAGCCATTCGCCCTGCATGAGTTAATAGACAAATTCGTATGGAGGTCATTATAGTTATTACATAGCAATCTCCTCGTAATAAAACCATGATGGGAGGAATTCAGGAAGGGCGTGTATATCTGAGGGAGCATCCCCTACAATTGGACTGAGTGGTATTCTCTTTTCCTTCCAAAAAGGTCTGAAAATACCAGCCGCCCCCTTATCTCACAGGGAGACCTCGCCCATGTGGTGGATGAGCAGTGGATCATGACTTGCCTTATAAAAATTCCGCCACCCATCCCTATACTAACAACTGGGGAATTGTTATGGCGGATTGAAGAAATCTGCATTGAGGTTTGGCAAAAAGGGACCAGCACAGGATGGATGAGGCAAATATAGCTGACACCATCAAACCTTCAGCAACAATGGCCAACAGCATCAAGCCTTCAGCAAAGATAGCTGACAGTATCAAACCTTCCCTGTTGGCATTAAAACCTCAATCCGCCAAGCCCCACATGTCCAAATGGTTGCCAGAGCAATCAGGTGCGGGAAGATTGGGCATCCCAAACCCATTCCTGAACACTTGGGACCGCCCCTACATGGGATGGCCCTGGGAGGCTCCCACTACCCATGAGTGAGACATCACTGCTTGAATCAGTGTAATCATGGCGAAACCATAATTTGGGCGCCCAAGGACAAACTGATTATGACTTGGCCCATTGCTGACACTTTTTGGAGTCAGTTTAAATTGAATCAAATTCCCCCTACTCAAAGTTCTGCTGGGTTAGGACAAAGCTCAAGGACCCCATTTCTGTGCATTTCAAAGCTATTATCAAATCAACCGATAATTTAAATAATTGTACCACTCTGGGAGTATTGATGGTCAATTTTATAATAAAATTTTAAATATAAATCCCCTTGCTCTGAACTCAATTTTTTAAGTTTAAATAGTTTTTTTTGAAATAACATGACATCCACCCATGTGGAATTGTGGGACATGCAACAACTGGGCCATCACAGCCATGTTGGTGACCTTGTTGCCTTCTGCAGTTAACTTGGCCTACCATGACCTAGACTTTTTGATCTTTCCCCAATTGCTGAAGCAATTCGCCACCAGGATCTCAGCTTTTTTATGGGAAATATTATCCCCACTCTGGGTGAAAACATCACTCTCGCTGATGATTCCATCTTAATTTTCCCATGGTGGAATCCAAACCTGCCAATCCAATACAACATGTTCCCTCGCCTAGACCCATAGGTTCTGGAGCTGCGTCAGTCTGGATTTTCAACAGGTTGCTTTTTACTTTTATGGCCGTCAGCACTCATTGTTCACCTACCTCCTGGAACATCTAAACGTTGTTTAAGAAGCAGTGCCTCTGGCATTCTGGCTCGCCTTATGAGTGCTTTTGCATCCCAAATGGCAGGCCAGTCTAAACTTTATCTGCCGCTTCCCTGATAGGGTGACATCCATTCTGTTACAAAGCTGGTCAGAAGCTTTGTGAATAACTTTTAATTCGCTTTAATCAAGGTTATAGGGCGCCAGTTGGCCAGGTTCTCCAGGTATGACTTCTTATATATGAGGGTTGTGATTGAACATCTAGAATTAGGGAAGACCTCGCGATGCACCAAAAGTGAGGTGAACAGGTCACAGAGAAATTTGGCTGTCACTAAAAGTTTTAGAAGGTATACCTCAAAAGGTATGCCATCAGGGCCAGGGCTTTAAGCCGAGGGAATCTAAGGAGGATTTCCTCTAAACATCCTGGCAGGTGATAATAATCAGAAGAGCTTCATCTACTTGTGGTTCAGTGGGAGGCGCTGGAGTACGCCATAAGAAGTCAAAGATATCTGACGTGTCAACATGGTCATCATGAAAAAGGCTGTAGTAGAAGCAGTGCAGTTCCTATGTGATGGCTTCTTTGTCTGTTGATGTGGTAGTTACAATCTTCGGTGATGTGATTTCTTGCGCTGTAGATCTTTCTCTTTTTGCATCTGAAAGAAGAAGTGGGTAGGGCGTTCTCACTAGTCATAATAGCGGGAAAATGTGAACTTGGCTTCCACTTTTCCTGCAGTAAAAATTCTGAGTGAAGTGCTTCTTAAGCAGATTCCAAGTCATTCAGCTAACTGGGAGAGGGATAAGGTTTGCAGTTCCGTTTAAGGTGCCTAAATCTAGCTTCATCCTTCTTGACTCTGGCGTGAGCCGCAGTCATCTAGGCTTTTGCACAGATATACGCTGCCTGGTAAATTACCGCCTTGTTTCTGCTTAACTCACGCTGAGGTTGCTCAGGTGGGTGGTGGGGAGAAAAGGTTGTCCTGTATGGTTGAGGACAAATCTCCCTAACAGAGGATTGTTTAAAAATGCTGGGGCAACCCTTGGCCAAAACCTGCGCAATGGTTTGAGTGTGGTGGTAAGGACAACTGTGAGTGATCTTTGATCAATTAGATGTTTGTTGTGTGCCATTGGAGATGAGAACTGTCCTACCAGAAAGGAGCCTATTAGTGCCAATTCAATGCGCAATGCTGACTGAAATTTCTTCCTTTGTACTGGTTCCTGGTCATACAAATAAGGCCAGAAGCGGAGGGTGGCAGCAAATATGTAAAGCCACTAGTGCGAAGGAAGTCCTGGAGTCTATTGGATAAGGCGTTCATTTGTTTCAGAAGGGTAAGAATAAAAAAGCGTCTTGTGGTAGTGTTGAAATCTCCCAATAAAATTGTATTCTGCGGGAGATTAAGGTGGATTAGCTCTTCTAGAAATCAGTTCTGGTCAGCCCCAGCTAAGGCTAGTATATACTGGCAACGAAGAAGGAGAATTAGGCGTTATTAGATTGTCCAGTATAAGACGGCCACCAAGGTGTTGTGAGAAGGTGTGGGTTTTAAATTTTTTGTTTTATTTGAGGTACGCCGACCAGGGGATGATCATTATCAATTTAAAGAAGGTAAAGCCCAAAACAAAATGGGGCAACAAAACAAAAGAAATTAAAAAACCTCCAACCAGGAAGGGAGCGGAATACCACTAACCCATTATGGAAGAGGAGGAGGGAGGGTCATGCAGCTCTTCTACAGGCTTATTGTTCAAGATATATTCACAACGGTTGTAGTGGTGGACAAAATCTGAGATCCAGGGCGTAGGGGCATCAGCATGATGGGGTTGGAGAAGGTTGAAATATTGGTTACTTACCTCAAGATCAGCCTGAAAGACAGCCTCAACTAATTCTGAAGCATGATGTTCAGCTTAAAGGTGGGCATCTGGGAGTTGGGCCAAACTGGCTATATTTTGCTGGGTGATTTTAGAAGATGGGTTGAATGCTGCTAGTTTTGCAGCAAGCATGACCGCGTTATTGGCTTCAGTGGCCAATTTGGTGATTTCCTCCTATGCTGCTTTGGGTAAATCAGGGGGAAGTCAATTGTGCTCAGCGCTTGATGGAATTGATCAACTGATTGTGCCACTGCTTTGTGGAGATGGAGGCAATGAGGCGAGGCCACCGCTGCTAAGGAAAGCTGGTGGTCACTTTGGTAGGGGATGGCATTGGGTTTAGAAGCAAAACTTTTGGGTGAGAGGGTTTTGTCAAAATCTGAATTATAAAATTCAGTCCATTCATAATCATCTAGGCTGAGATTTTCACCGGATTCCTCATTTGTGATAAAATTTACCTGATTCATCAACCTCGTCCAATAAGTCCCAAGGATTTTTGTTCATGAGATAATTGAGGCTGAAAATGGGTGGTGGTAGGTGAATGGGTGGATGCTTGGGTGTGAATGGTAGGTCCAAGCTTGATTCTAATTGGATGGGTTGAATTCAAGTGGGCGAATGTGGCTGGAGGTTTTGGTGGGGGCAGTTTTCCCACTCTGGCCCCATGGGCTCATGTGGGGGTGGGATGGGGCAACAAAACACCCCATTCCAACGCCACTGACAAGTGTACAGAAGCTGCATCAGAGGAAGTGACTTGAGGGCAGGATTTTAAAAAGATTGAACCCAAAACAAAGAGGACAAATTTGTCGACATTTATCACATGCCCAAAAGAAACGCCATGGCACCGCTGTGATGCAAGTATGGGGAATCTTTTGGTCTATGGCGGAGTGATGTGGGATTATGGTGGCAGTGGCGCGAGGGGCAGCGAGGCGCTCTGCACCAGAGGGAACAGTTAAGATGAGGTTGGGTTAAGTACCATAAGCCAAAAGCCCCGCCATCAACTGTTCATACAAAATTTGGGGTAGCAGGTAGGAAGGGAGGGATGCAAATGACACCACCAGTGTGGTGTTGGAAGGGAGGCAAGTATGGGTAGTAGGAATGGGAGTGTTTTTGTAAATTAGGGGAGTCAAAGCCACTGCTGCAGCGTCCTCCTCTGTCTGGAAGCCTATGTCAAAATAGCCCTTAAAAGGGAGGAAATCAATAAAACCAGATGGTGCAATGGCAGAAGTGGCTAGTTCAATTATTGCTTTGTCGGCATATGGGAAAAAATGCCTGTAGTTAACACAGAGGCAAAATTGAATATGAGAACGAGGAAGGGCGAGTAGATGGGGGCGATAAGGGTGGATGCGCGCAAGGTAGAGCGCTAAGTCCTGTGGGGACAAATTGTCTGGAAGAGGTCAGTGGGCTATTTAAGCCTATCCAAACATGTTTGCCCACAGGTAAAAAAATGCTAGGTAGTGGATACTGCTGCCCTACACTGGAGCAGCAGGCGGCGGATCTGAGGACATCAATTGGAAAACATATGTGGCCAGACGGCAGTGGTTAAATAAAATATTTTATAAGAGATTTTCTCAAAATTGAGATTGAGCGGAAAGAAAAAAGAAGGTGTGGGTTTTGATATGGGTTTTCATAATTATAAGGGGAAAGTTCTGTCAAGAAGCAGTTGTCTCCAAACTGATCATTCCATACTTTATGTTCATTGAGGTAAAAGTTAAGTTCCTGGACAGCAGCAATGTATATACGCTCTAATTTGAAGTTTTTAGAGGAGGTGGTCTCTCGCTTATAATCCCACAAACCATTTGAGTTTATGGAACGCAGGGTCAAGTTACTTTCGTGGGGACTCATATCTGCTCCCCTCCGCATCCTGATGGTTGACAGCGCTTAAACCTGAAGCTGAAAGGCGGCTAGTTTTGAGTTCCTTAGCTGGTTGAAACCTTTTAACGAGCCAAGTGGAACGTCAGGGTGGTTGAAGGGTGGATGGGGGAGGAGGAACGGAGGATTCATAGAACCAGTTAAGGATGCTGTAAAAAGAGTTTCTGTAACTCTCCCATCCTAGAGATGTGGTGCGGGATGCACAGACACACCTCCAGGGAACCATTCATTAGTATGATGGTAAACAAGCATCGCAGAGGATTCTGGAGCCAAAGTAACTCAGGGCAAGGGTGTACAACGCGGTATATAATAATTGATAGTAAATAAACCACAATACTTGGGTGGACACCAAAGGGAAGTCCATAGCCAAGTGGAGATATGTTCTGGAGTGGTTGGGTGCTCCAGCCTGGAGGGGACCAGGGCGGCCCAGAAGTGCACTAGATCCAGTAGATATTTTGTGAAAAAAATAGCCATCGTTTTTAGAGACCTCCCCAAGGAGATCCACGCACAGGTTCACCCAAGGAAACATATTAAAAAACACAAACTAACGGAAATTTATTAAATAGGAAGTTGACCAATGAGGAATTTGGTCTTATGGAAACATATTTGAACAATGGGGGGCGAGTTGACAATTAGCAGAAGTGGTGCTAAACTTAAGTGCACCAATAGGTGCATGCTACCATCAGCATGGGTCCTGTAACTCAAAATTGACTGAACTTGAGTTATGGATTGTAATTTGACTTGCCCAATCTGGTAATATTAAAATTGGAACGGGTTTTGAAAACCTGTTCCTCAAGTAACTTTAATAAACCATCAGGTTTAAGAACGTAGCTGGTGCATTTTAACGCCCTGGCTGTAATGCCAGGCTGAGCATCACGCTCTTTTTACAGGACCAACCTCGGCATACTTTGCCTGTACCCAGAGTTGGTCCAGGGTATGCTTAAGGTCAGGGAGCCTGCCAACTTCAACATTTTGGCCTCCTGACATGCAGCTTTGTCCTTGCAATTGGTTCCCTCAATCATGTCATTGAGCCATGACATTATTCTCTCATTCTTTTGGGGTTTCACCCCCTCCAGGGGCTTTTGCCAGGGAAAAGTTCTTGTGTGCTGGGGCCAACTTCATAGCAGCGATGGTTTGCTTTGACTGAGGTCCAGCAGCCTGGGTGAGACGCTTGTGAAAACTTCAATCAGGTCTTGGGCATATGTGCAGCCGCGCACTGGTACCCAACTGTTTTCCGTTGCATCAAATACCTTCCAGGATACTTGGTACTCAAACCTTCTTTTTACTCAGTGTGAGGAAACAATCTCCTCCACTTCCCAATATGGCGCCCCATCCACGAGATACGCCTCTGGAGTCTCTGGTGGGGGCCTTCAAACAACATTTGCTTACTTTCATGGAAGATGGCAAAGATCCTGAATGATGAAGGAAGATCTAACTGGTACAAGGCGTGGACCACCTTTCTGACAATGCAGTAAGGCCCAATTCTCTTTGAGCCAAATTTTTCCATTGCTGCTTGATAGGGATGTTTTTAGCGTCAAGCAACATGAGATCCCCTTCCTTTTACGCAGGACATACCAATCTCTTTCTATCGGCGTACTCCTTATAAGCTTGCATAGCTGCATCCAAGTTCGTGATCACCCTCTGATGTACTTTCTTTATCTTTTTGCATAGTCACCACCGCTTCCACCATGGATCCACAACCGAGCTTCATGCTGAAAATGGGTTGATGCCATAGCTGACAAAGAAGGGGGAACAACCGTTTGGTGAATGTTGGGCGTTGCTGTAGCTAAATTGGGCCATGGGGAGGTGGGAAACTCAATCTGAATGGTCTTGCGGTGTAACACCGCAGGAACTGTTCCAAGCACTGGTTACTCGTTCAGTCTTTCCCATCTGATTGGGGTGATAGGCATTTTAATGGCAGGGATGGATCTGAAGAGTCTTACACAACTATTCCCAAAAGACAGAAGTAAATCTGGGCCCCCAATCACTAATTACCTCTTTGGGGACCCCATGAAGAGCTAACACATGAGATACGAAGAGTCTAGCCATCTCTGACACGGTTACTGTGGTTCTTCAGGGGATAAAGTGGGCGAACTTTATAAAACGGTCTACCACTACCATGATGGCATTGTAACCATCAGATGCAGTTAACTCCACAATAAATCTACCAATACAGAAGTCCAAGGCCCTTCAGCCTTTTAAACTGGTACCAGCAACCCTGAGAGGATCTAGAAATTTGGCTTCACTTGATTGCAGACCAGGCACTCCTTACAATACATGGCAACCTGCGCGGCTAATCTTTTCCAATTGTAAGTGCTCCAGATTAGCTCTAGAGTCTTCGCCTTCATAGGATGGCCAACAGTGATTCTGTCATGATGGTATTGAATCATTTTAAGGCAAAGTGGTCCTGCGGGAACCCATAGGCGCCCCTGGAACCACACCATTCCTCCTTCATGTGTTAACCCCCTGGTAATTTTCTCCTGATTTAACTCGCTCTTGGGGAAGACCATAGTATACTTGGCTGGCAACAGCTGTGAAAGGATTACCTTTCTGAACATACCATATTCCTTCGCATTTTCCAGAGGAGCAACTGCTGGCCCATGGGCCAAGGGAGAGGGAAGTTGTGACACAATCTTACCTGGCGTAATCATCAAGTGGGCATTATGCATCTCTACCTCCTTTGGGTGAAAGCCAATGAAGGGTTTCAGCTCAAAGCATCCGCCAAACCATTATCTTTGCCCTTTGTAAACTCATAAGCAAATACAAATGGGCCAGGGTCTCATGCCAGCAGGTTTGCCGTGGGGTCCTGACATGAGGTGCATGGTAGTAAAACAAGGCACGGTGATCTGTACAAATGCATAATGGTTGAGATGAGCCATTTAAGTGATGGCGCCAGTAGGTAAGTAAGCGCCTCAACCATGACAATAACTCTTTGTCATAAACGACGTAGTTTAACTCTGATTGAGATATTTTCTTGGAAAAGTATCCCACCGGATGCTCTATCCCATCCTCGCCTATTTTTAATAAGGCAGCCGCTATTCCAAAGTTAGAGGTATCAGAAGCCATACTGACTTCTTTTTCTGGATCTACATGGCAAAGGACGAACGTGGACAACAGGGTGCACTTTACTGCTTGGAAGTCATCCTGTAAAATGGGGGACCACTGGAGAACTTTATCTCCACTCGCCTTATACAGAGGTGCCACCATTTCATAAAGATTGGAATGAGTTTATTATAGAATATACACGTCCCCCAAAAAATCCTCAATTCCTTGACCAAAGCTGGGGTGGGCAACTCATGAATCGCCTTCTCCTTGTCTGGTTTTTCATGTGGCCTTGGTCAAACATAACGTTGCCCAGGAAGATGTACTGAGACTTAAATAATTCACACTTACTGATTTTCAGAGTAAGATTGGTTTCCCTTAACCTCTTTACTACTTGACGAAGGTGTACTGCATGGGCTCATGATCAGGGGAAGACACCAGAATATCATCCATGTAGGCCACCGCGCACACACCCATCAGGTCCCCAAGGACGCGTCTATACAACGTTAGAATATATGAGGTGCATTTTTAAGCCCAAAGGGCATGACCCATAACTGGAAAACTCCTTTTTGGGTTCAGAACGTGGTGAGCCACTACTGGCTCTTCTTTATCCAGACCTGGTTGAACGCATTTAAGCAATCCAGTTTGGAGAATACTTGGGATCTCTCCACATAGCAAACAATATAAGAGTCAATGGGATGGGATGTAAACCTTGTACAGTAACATTGTTTAGGTTCTCATAATCTACGCATGGGTGTAAAATACCAACAGCTTTCTCCATAAACAGAAGTGGGGAGCATACTGGGGAGGTACACTAAAATATCACGCCTTTGTCTAACTGCTCCTTAGCCCCACAAATCTAATTCCGCTTTCTCCCATACAGTTAAAGGGTAAATAAGGAAAGATACACGCACCTGATCAATGGTGAGCTTGAACTTGCAATCAAACTCTGAATGAGCTGGTAGTACATTGACTGAAGACGCATCAAACAAAGATTTCAGCCCTCTAAAACAGGAAGTTAAGGGTATCTCAAGAGAGGGGATTTAGCAACAAAGCAAGACTGAGGGTGTGGATATTGATCCAGTAAGGAAGATCGCCCTGAGAATTGGTCTCAGATAAGGAACAACCAATGCATAACCATTCTTCAAAGTTAAGGACAAGGTATTGTCTTTCAAGTTGGTTCTGACGTCAAAATTTTTCCACCACTCTACTCCCAAAGTAATGGGGTACAGAAGGTTTTTGATTTCTTGTAAATGGTCCGCCAAATGATATTTGCCAACTTTATAATCCACTAACCCTAGAACCTTCAACATAAGAATACCTTGGGAAGCCCCTTCCCTAACCATACCACCAGGCAAGTAACTCAACTCAAGATAGTCAGCTAGGTCTTGGTCTATATAATATTAGAGGATCCGTGTTGGGATTTTTGCCCATATTCCCAGCCTGCAAGATTACCTGGTATCGCTAGGGGAAAAATTCCCTAAAGCGAAGTGAATTGGAAATCGGTTGACCCAAATTTTGGAGGAACTACATTTTGGGGATTATAGGATATTTGTCTGGTTGTATCCATCAGGGATCTATCCAGATGAATACCTAATATCTCATCGGGCAGAGCAGCTGACAAAATAGGGGCATCTGATAGTGATTAACTATCAGGTGTACTGATTGGGATTGGTCAGGTTTCATCACCAACTGATTAGAAAGTTTAATGAGTTGTGAGGCGAGTGATGCCGCCTGCAACTAGCAAATTGATCGGTTGGTGAAGTGACCTGCCATAATGGGTAAAAAGTCCCATTACCTAAGCAGGTCGTTAGCCAATTAAGGTTGATTCGCTTGGATCAAGAGGAAAACGTTAGGGACACATTTCTGACTCTTTTCATTTGAGGTCTCAAGGATGTCCAACGTCAGAATCCTAGCCAGCATGGGGAAGACCATCGCTGCTGAGACGAGGAAGGGTAATTTAACAGCAACGGCTGCCATTTCATTGAAGAGGTGTCAACTGAGGGTTAGACGTTCGAATCCCTTATAAATTCCTTAAGATTCACTCTAATAAAAGGGGGAAAAGATAAAAAACATAGTTAAAAACACATATACACTTATACATTACTACTTTAGGAACATTATTAGTTTAATTGTATATTTGGTAATAGTTAGACTATCAGCATCTAGCGTGAAGATTCCATCTCAAGGATATTATTGCAGAAGGCAATAATTGGTAGACTCTCAGAGAATAGTAGAGATCTGAGCGGGGATCTAGAGACAAAGGGAACCACGGCTAAGGGATTTCTGATGACTGTGTGTTGGGCTGAAGGAGACTGCCATCAGAGGATCTTAACGAAGATTGAGTGGACAGTAATATAGGGAATGAATCCCTATGAGTATGACTATCGAGTATTTAACTGGAAATACCAGCCAAAGCATTGGGCCTGAAAATAGTTCTAAATCAACTATGGATAATAGTCATCCTACTATTATTGGATTATATATTCTTACAACGCGAGGTGCACAAGGAAACTGAACCTGTGCAGTAAAAAGGTTACTGGGTTGACAACTGATAACTAACCCAATGGAGTAAATTTTTACAAGTTGGTGCTCACTACAAGGGTAGTTGAGTAGAAGAAATTTATCCAGAATGTCGTACAAAGAAGAGATGCGCAAGTTGTGGACAGAGATTGCCACAGTGAACCAGAACGCCTTAAACTCTGCAGACCACCAGGGGTTTGCAGCCTTAGAAGAACAAGACGCCAAGGTGGAGGAAGGAGTTGACAACGTAGCCAACTTCAGGAACGAGTTACTTAACAAAATAAACTCGTTAAAGAGGAAAGAAGGAGACCTCATCCAAAAGTCCTATTCCTGAAAAATGGAATATGAAGTGGATCGCGTTCATTTAAGAAAATTCAGTGCAGACATTGAGAAGTTAATGAAAGAAATAGAGAAATTGAAAGTACAAAGAATTGCAAGTGAGTCTTACTTGGCCAGTGATGCTGAAGAAGGAAGTCCTTGAATGATACTTTGGAAGACAAATACCCTGAGAAACATGCCACCTGAATTCAATGCTATTTCAGAGATGACACCCGAAGTCACTCCACAAGTGAGCCGAGTAGCTGAACCAAGAGAATCAGCCCAAAATGACTCGGAGGGATTCAGAGCAACCCCTAAATTGCCCACATTCCATTGGGATAGCGCCCCAGCATTTTTCTGACTATTCGACATGACCATGAATGGATATGGGGATCGTCATAAGGCATTGATGGTTATGAACTGCTTGAACACAGATTTCCAGAATCTGGTGTTACCCCACCTGGAGGGGGACATCTGGTTTTATGCTGAGGCTAAAGCGGCAATAATGAAGGAATTTGGGAGTCCAACCCACATGTTGAAACGCAAGCAAGACTTTATGGGAATTCAATTCCGTAAAGACAAGTCTCTTGCAAGCTTTGCAGATCGATTCTACCAGGAATTGCAGATCCTGGCTGGAGTGAAGGTGTTATATGACTTTGATTCAAGAATCTCCTTACAAGCGGCCCTTTGGCCCTATCGCAATTTGCATCTGATGATGTCTACTGTATTCATGACCGAGATAACTACCTCGCAAATGGTAGACAATTTGAAGATTTTGGGAGCAAAGTTCGATGCTCTGAATAGAAGCTTCAAGTAAAATCTGGTCCAAAGTTTGAATCCAATGAAGGGAGGAAAAGGAGCAAAGGAGACTTTTAACCAAACTGTGCTAAGGAATAAGCCCAAGGATTTCAAATAGTTAAACAAGAAAGAAAAGGTCTGCTTCCAGTGTTGCAGGAAAGGGCATTTCGCTGCACACTGCAAAAAGCTGAAGGATCAAGTTAATGTGGTCCAGGATAAAGAGACAGCAGTAGCCAAGGATTTGGGAAAAAGGTCCCGCTGCCTAGACAAGGAACAGTCTATAGTGGTGGAGAAACCTGTTCCTCCCAATATTATGAATGAAGAATTAGATATCAGTGATCTGTTCATGGATGATGAGCAGGATTAAATATATTAAGTGGTCAACATGGACATAGACGCCGTGACTAGAGCTGAAGCAAAGAAGATCAACCCCGAGATAGTTCAGGAGGTGGCCCAGCCATACGCCTGACAACAGGTGGAGAAGATTTGGACTGCTGAGAATCCTAATGAGTTAACTGATGTTCACTAAGATGAGGCCAACCTGTCGATTCCCCTTGGTGCAATTAAGGAATTGTTTCCTGAATTATCAGCACAGATCATTAATACCCTAGATTCAGCTAATAACGCCGCAATTCACTCAGTAAAAACTCTATTACAATACTTAAGTGTACATATATAAATTCAGGTGAATCGAGTAAGGGTACAGGTGTCAGTTGACAGTGGAGCGCCCATCAACATTGTGTTGACCAAGCTGGTGAAGAAGATGAAGATCTCTCTGGACTTGGAACACAATAAGGAGTAAAGAGCAGCTGGGCTGAACATCACCATTTCCTGTGGAGCGTATAGTGTGCTGCCACTATAATTTGGGTCATTGGTAGTATCCATGCCAGCGATAGTTTTGGCAAACTAAATCTATGATATCCTGATTGGAATGGAGTTTCTGCAGAAATATGGAGTTAAATGTAACTTTGAGGATAATACGTTGACCATCCTGGGTCAGATGTTACCATTAGTATATCAAAAGAATGGTGAAGTTCTGTTGAACCGGAGAAATAACTTCATCAACTTGATATACAATGACGGCATTGTACCAATTCAGTACCAATTAGTTGGTAGGAAGTGATGGGAGATGCCGATCAAAATCCTAGAAAACTGGGGAATTCCTTTGTGGATCAAGAAGGAGAAAACCATACCGGCCAGATCACAGATGATAGTTAATACAGGGTTGACTCTAGAGATTCTGGAGTTGCTGTATAGAGAAGTTGAAAGCCCCTGGAAGAAGTTCAGATTGGAGCCTTGGGTGGCTCCTGGGATGATTATGCCAGGCCATGGAGAAATACGAGTTCTCTTGGTGAATTTAAGAGAAAAACTGATGAAGATTAAGAGAAATCAAATTATTGCATTTGTTCATTTAATCTCAATCAGAATTTGAGATGATTCCATGATTTTGGGTCTCTTGAGGAATTGGGATTAATGGCTGGAGCAGCCAAAAGCATCAACTTATTAGTTTATTGAGAGCAGCTCGCAGATCTGCTGGAAGGGCAGAAGGAGGAGGTGCTCGAATTATTTGAGAGATAATGGGAAGTATTTGCTCAGGATGATCACAATTTGGGACGCGCGCAAGGTGTAATTCACAAAGTCAACACTGGAGAAAATTTACCGATTAGAATGAGACTGATCCAAAGATTGAAAGCTGCTGAAGCAGTAGTGGAAGATGAGATCAGCAAACTATTAAAGCATGGGCTTCTAGTTCCATTGTGAAGTCCGTGGACAAGCCCAATTTTGATCATAAAGAAGAAAGATGGATTGAACTGGGTAGTGATTGACTATCAGAGGCTGAATAAAATTACAAAAAAGGATTCGTATCCCCTACTGAGGATTGACAATGCGCTGGACTGATTAGAAGAAGCAAAGTATTTCTCTGCGATGGACTTAATCTTGGGATATGGGCAGATCGACTTGCCAGCAGAAGACCAGAAAAAATATGCGATTATCACTTCACAGGGGTTATACCAGATGACTAGGATGCCCCAGGGTCTTTGTAATGTGCCCGCGACGTTCCAGAGGGCCATGGACGTTGTATTAAGCGACCTGAAGTTATCATGCATCCTGGTATATCTGGACAATATCAATGTGTTCAATAGAACGTTTACTGATCACCTTCAGCACTTAGAGGAAGTGTTTAAGAGACTGTCTGCGGCTAACCTGAAGATCAAGCCACAGAAGTGCCACTTCTTTAAGAAGGAGCTTGAATACCTGGGGTTTGTGATCAACACAAATGGATTGCAGCTGCAACCCCAGAAGATAGCAGCTATTGAACAGATGGCTGTGCCGAGGAGTGTCTGAGACATCCAAGTATTCCTTGGGATGGTCGGATGCTATAGAAGATTTATTTGGGACTTCTCCCAAATAGCTGAGGCTTTAAAACATTTATTAAAGGATCAAAAAAGGATTTGTATGGAATGAAGAGGACCAGGACTCTTTTGATGAATTATGCCAGTACCTGATAAATTCGCCAATTCTGAAATATCCAAATTTTGATCGGGAGTTTATCCTTCAAACTGATGCTTCATTGATGGCAATTGACGCTATACTGAGCCAAGTAGATGAATTTGGGGATGAACATCCGGTGGCGTATGTGAGCCAGACACTCTCTGCCACAGAGAGGAATTACACCATAACTGAGAATGAATGCCTTGTGGTAATTTATGTCTGTAAACAGTTTCAGGTGTATGTCCATGGAATGCACTTTAAGGTGGTGACGGACCACTCTTCGTTGCATTGGCTGCACAATATGTGGGAACCTGAAGGACGACTGGCCCGATGGGCACTCAAGCTTCAGTATTATGATTATGAGATAGTCCACCAAGCGGGGCTTCTCACCAGAACGTGGATGGCTTATCACGGTTACCAATGGTCCAGTTGGTATATCCGCAGGTGGATGAGCTATTACAAATGGTCAAAGGAAGAATTGAGAATGAGCCTCAAGAAATCCAAGGTGCACTTCAAAAAGTGATGTAAAACACTGAGATCATAGATGGACAAGTATTCAAGATGATAAATGGGAAATCGGCTATTATTCCTGAAACTGTCAGAGAGAGCAGTGATCATTCAAGCCGTTCATAAGGTTTTCGGGCATGGAGGCTTGAGAAAAATGACCAATCATATTTATCAGTATTATTACTGGGAATCAATTAACTATGATGTCGTGGACCATATGACTTGTTGTGTGGAAAGCCAACTGCATAAACCACACAAGAATACAACTGGATACCAACTGGTCTGACCTGGATTTGCATGGCACACGGTATCTATTGACATGATGGGACCATTGGCAATGAGTACAGGAGGAGTGAAATACATCATAGTAGCCATCAATCATCTGATGAGATGGGTTGAAACAAAAGCATTAACCTGAGTTGATGCTACCAGTACTGCGGGATTCATCCTGGATCAAGTATTATACTGGCATGGGTGTCCACAAGTTACATTGAGTGATAATGGGACCAACTTCATGTCCCATGTGATCCTGAGGCTAAACAAAATAATGGGGATCTGGGGAGTCGTGTCCATACCATACTGGCCAGAGATGAATGGACTGGTATAACAGGTCAATGGGATGCTGGCTGTGATGCTGAGGAAGCTAGTCGCAGGGAGAACTTCCATGTGGGGAACATACCTGAGTTCAGTGACGTTCAACTACAACATTAGTCATCATATGGTGACGGGAAAGATGCTGTTTGAATTACTTTATGGGAGGAAGGCCACATTACTGCTGATATTATATTTGGTAGTAGAACCTATATTAGGGATGAGTACCAAACAATACCTGAACTGACTGACAAGTATCCTAATAGATATGCAATTGCAAGCATTTGATACTACCTTAAAGAAAAGGATATGAGCGAAATTGACGGATGATAAAAACTGACCACCATTAGAAGAATATCGAATAGGAGAAAGAGTTGCCTATTGCGATATGCATGGTTTTGGATGAAGAAACAAGTTGGATGCATTATGGTTGGGTCCATTCAAAGTAATCACCAAGATGGCGACCAATGCTTATTCCATCAAGAATCTCTTAGATGTAAGAGTAGTAAATTGAGTCCACGCTAAGTATTTAAAGCGGTGGATCAAAGAAAAAAATAAAAAAGAGTTCCCAAAGGACCGATGAACCATTAAGTTGGTCATGTCCTAATGATTAGGTCAAGTCTGAAAAAAGGACCTCTGAACCAATCTAGATGGTTAAGTCCAAAAAAGTACTGCTGAACCATAGAAAACTGGTAGGTTTAAGTGCCCAGGATCCAGTTTGGGGGAAAAGATGGACCTCTGAACCAAAACAAGGTCAAGTCCCATAGAAAAAAAGGAAATAAAATAAAAAATCAATAAAAGATATTGGGAAAAAAGAGAGAGCTGATATATTTATAAATTTTTATTTTTTATTGATTGTCCTCAGTGCGGGGATGCCTATGTCGCCTCTTGGGGGAGGGAGGATGGATTGTGGTAGGAAGGAATAGCCTGTCAAAATTGATATGCAATCGGACAGTTGCAAGGGCGAGTCCTACATGAAACCACATTTGTTGAGCTGATGCCAAGACCTGAGAGAACGTGACTAGGGGAAGGGAAAAGGATACTTTGGAAGATGCCAATTGCAAAACCCCAGAGCAGGATAGAAAACAACAATAAAGGAAGAGGAAATTATAAAATAATCCTGAGTAATCCCAATAAGGTACCGCGCCATAAGATTTGTCTTGAGTACCTGCTGACGGGCCTCATCAAGAACACTGGACATGTGAGCTGGCAGCAAAGAAGGAATACTCAAGGGAGGTTGTCAAATCATACCTCAATTAGCGCCTACAATGTAAGATAGCAATGGGAAGCTCCAGAGAAGAGGTTGTCATTCAAAGAATGGATTGCATCCTGTAAATGATGACTATGGGCTTCGCAGAAGCTGAATCTGAACAACCGATGAAAATCAGGTGAGGCTGGAAGCTTCGTCAACCAACTTTGAAGAACTTGGCTGGCAAAGTGGAGAGCATAAATGGCAGTATCCCAATCCAGAAGGTTGTCCAGATCTGAGGGATTCAGTGCTAATGACAATGCCTCGGTGACTTGCGCTCAAAGTCCAGCATAGGGGAGCTCAGAATAAATGCTGTTCCCAATTGAAAGCTCAGAAACCAGCACCGTGGGTTGGTAAAATTGACTGAGTCAGAAGAGAAACTCAGGGAGCAAATCTGACCCAGCCAGGAATGAATGATCTAAAGCAGATGTCATAACCTCTGGAGCATCAATGATGATGTTTGGAGCCTCAGTGAAAGGAGCCAAATCCAGAAGGGTTTTGAACTCCAACTCGGGGATTGACTGTAAGGGAAGAGTCAGCCAAGAGTTAAACGAAATGATGGCACACCTGGTTTCGGTGGGATTGGATACCATTTCCAGTAACTCAATGGAAGGACTAGCCCTTTGCTCCAGACTAGGCGTATGAGTCCTGGAAGGACCATAGAAGAGGTTCCGCCAAGCATCCCAACTCATCTGCTGGAAGAGGCGGAGGTCTGAATCTGACAGACTGTTAAGAAGTTGCTGATAATGAGATTCTGAGTTTGGCATATGAGCAGGACTAGAGGGGGAAGTCAGACTTATATAGAAGTTGACATTATGCACCCTACAATCCATTAGGATATAATTTCAAGAAATTAATTTTATTGAATTAATGAAATAAGCTTTCTGAGGGAAGGATTAAGAATGACTTATAGCCAAAAGGTTATGAGTGAAATAATGAAGGTGAACAAAAATAAGTATCCTTAATCAAGCCGCAAAATGAACATTGATGGCAAGAGTCTCCTGTCTAGGATGAGGAGAGAATCAGGAATTTGAGGACGCCAGACCAAGAAACCTGAATATGACTGCAGGTCATATACCCTGATGGGGGAAAACCAGATCCCAGGAAAAATATCATCACAAGTAAATCAATCAGCCCGGCATGACAAGAGGTCATGGGGACCGCGCTCTGAGTAGGCGGTAGCGAGGAGGAAGAGGAGGAATGCTGTATGCCAAAGGTCATCCTGAGCAGCGTTGAGTATTGATGAGTGTACTCTGCTTGAACCAATGAAGTATTCGACCAGGTGTCAAAAGCGGTGTTTCCATGCCCAGTCCTTTTCTTTCTGGAAATCTAGGTAAGAGGGGGATGTGTTGGGATTTTTGCCCATATTCCCAGCCTGCTAGATTACCTGGTATCGCTAGGGGGAAAAATTCCCTAAAGCAAAAGTGAATTGGAAATTGGTTAACCCAAATTTTGGAGGAACTACATTTGGGGGATTTTAGGATATTTGTCTGGTTGTATCCATCAGGGATCTATCCAGATGAATACCTAATATCTCATCGGGCAGAGCAGCTGACAAAATAGGGGCATCTGATAGTGATTAACTATCAGGTGTACTGATTGGGATTGGTCAGGTTTCATCACCAACTGATTTGGAATGTTAATGAGTTGCAAGGCGAGTAATGCCACCTGCAACTAGCAAATTGATCGGTTGGTGAAGTGACCTGCCATAATGGGTAAAAAGTCCCATTACCTAAGCAGGTCGCTATCCAATTATGGTTGATTCGCTTGTATCAAGAGTAAAACGTTAGGGACATGTTTCTGACTCTTTCCATTTGAGGTCTCGAGGATGTCCAACGTCAGAATCCTAGCCAGCATGGGGAAGACTATTGCTGCCAAGATGAGGAAGGGTGATTCAACAGCAACGGCTGCCATTTTATTGAAGAGGTGTCAACTGAGGGTTAGACGTCTGAATCCCCTATAAATTCCCTAGGATTCACTCTAATAAAAGGGGGAATAGATAAAAAAACATAGTTAAAAACACATATACACTTATACATTACTACTTTAGGAACATTATTAGTTTAATTGTAGATTTGGTAATAGTTAGACTATCAGCATCTAGCGTGAAGATTCCATTCAAGGATATTATTGCAGAAGGCAATAATTGGTAGACTCTCAGAGAAGAGTAGAGATCTGAGTGAGGATTTAGAGACAAAGGGAACCACGGCTAAGGGATTGCTGCTGAATGTGTGTTGGGCCAAAGGAGACTGCCATTAGAGGATCTTAACAAAGATTGAGTGGACAGTAATATAGGGAACAAATCCCTACGAGTACAACTATCAAGTATTTAATTGGAAATACTGGCTGAAGCGTTGGGCCTGAAAATAATTCTAACTCAATTGCGGATAATAGTCATCATACTATTTTCAGATTATATATTCTTACAATGCAAGGTGCACAAGGAAACTGAACCTGTGCAGTAAAAAGGTTACTGGGTTGACAACTGATAATCAACCCAATGGAGTAAATTTTTACAATCCAGTATCCACCAAACTGTTGTGCTGATTTTCCCTAAAGGCGATGAAAGGGTAGCAGTCAGCAAAAATATCCAGAATGGTTTTTATTTAAAGCAGATAGTTCCAATTCTCACCAGAAAAACTTCATCAGGCATAAGCATGCCTCCAGGATAGGTTTTTGCATCATAGAACGGAGAGGGATAATTGGCCACTCTTACTACTGAGGCCACATAATCCAACATATTATCAGCAGTTGCATAAACATTTTTATATTGTAAAAGTAACTCTTTTTCCACCGCCTGTGTTCTGCGGATCATGGTAGGAGTCAAGCGCGGGTTCTCTGGGGTGATCTGATATACTGAAATTGGCTCCAAACTAGAGCCACAAGAGATAATATTTGGCTTGTTTTTATATAAGAAATTAGCATTATAAAAACTTGCTTTGAGATGTGAATGACCCCATACCCATTTTGACAGCAGGTTTTGCATTGTTATCCAAGATCATCACCAGCCTTTGTCAATGATCCTGCATGCAACATCTGAATGCAGTGCCAATAAAAAAATTATTTTAATTAATTTTTTTATTAATTTTGGGGAAAAGTTGGGGAATCACAACATCCAGATTGTGAAGCATCTGAATCCACCAGGTATGAGCAAGAAGGTTGGGCACTTCCCAGTTGGAGGTAGTGAGAATGATGCTGAAACGCACCAACCATCAACCAAATGATAAAATGGTGGTGAGCCCAATGAGGCCATGACAAATGGCAGGCGCACCCAATTTACACTCATCAAAAGCCCCACATGGAAAATCTAGTGTATGTAAATAAAGTGTCCAGTTGGCTAATGTAAGGAGAGTGTCTGTAACTCTCCCATCCTAGAGATGTGGTGCTGGATGCACAGACACACCAACAGGGAACCAGTCATTAGTATGATGGTAAACAGAGCACTGCGGAGGATGCTGGAGCCAAAGTAACCCAGGGCAAGGGTGTACAATGTGGTATATAGTAATTATTAGCAAATAAACCACAATACTTGGGTTGACACCAAAGGGGAGTCTATAGCCAAGTGGAGATCTGTACTGGAATGCTTGGGTGCCTCAGTCTGGAGGGGACCAGGGCGGCCCAGCGGCGCACCAGATCCAGTAGATATTTTTGTTAAAATAAAATGGCCAACGTTGTTAGAGACCTCTCTAAGGAGGTCCATGCACAGGTTCACCCAAGGTAACATATTTAAAAACACAAACTAACGGGGAATTTATTAATAGGAAGTTGACCAACGAGGTAAGTTGGTCTCAGAAAACATATTTAAACAATGGGGGGCGAATTGTCAATTGGCAGAAGTGGTGCTAAAACTAAGTGCACCAATAGGTGCATGCTACCATCAGCATGGGTCCTGTAACTCAAAATTGACTGAACTTGAGTTATGGATTGTAATTCGACTTGACCAATATGGTAATATTAAAATTGGAACAGATTTTGAAACCCTGTTCCTCAAGTTACTGTAATGAACCATTGGGATTAAATGCCTTATCTGGTGCGTTTTAACGCCTGGGCTGTAATGCCAGGCTGAGTATCATGCATGACCCAGGACCAACCTCAGCATATTTTGCCTGTACCCAGCGTTGGTCCAGGGTATGCTTAAGGTCAGGGAGACCTGCCAACTTCAACTTTTTTGGCCTCCTGACGTGCAGCTTTGTCCTTGCAATTGGTTCCCTCAATCATGTCATTAAGCCATGACACTGCCTCTGCTATGTTGCAGGGGAGGTTACTAAGGTTTCTCAAGGGTACCTCAGCATCGTCCCTATTAGATGAGTCTGATTATATAATCTCATTTTCCAACCTTGCAAAGTAATTTTGCGAGATGTGGGGTGTAGGGGGAGTAGGGCTCCTTAATTTATTGCGTCTATCACAGGTTGTGGATTTCCAGTCATAGTTGGTGGTCTGAGCTCAATTAGAAGCTTCTGTTTGGTGCAGGAGAGAGCTAGTGGATACTTATGGTGGTACGCTGGAGCGCTAATTTGTGTGGCTGACTAAAGACACCTTGTGTGGATGCCTTACGTTTGGCAGGAGAGGGTATTGGCTCCAGAAGAATGAATGGTGTGCCCATTAGGAACGGGGCTTAGGTCCAAAGATTGTATGAACCTACTGTTAGTCTTACAGTTTCAACTTCATAATAAAGGGCTATAAGGTTAAAATCTTAGCTGAAACCCATTGTGTGGGTTATGAATTTATACTGCACTCAAGTGGGAACATTTTTGGCTTGGTTTAGGCCTCTGAGTGATAGTTGAGAGGGCTTATATTCAGGCTGTGCTGCCATTATACAGGTGTACAAGAGCGTTACACCATGAACAATGAGGGCGCGCTTGTTTAGGGTCAACGAAGAAGATCTTTGGTCATGTCCCAAAAACTGCTGCATGAGGAGTTACCTCTATATTGTGAGCCACAGTGGTGGAGGATATAAATTAAGCCTTTGACAAGTGAGCGCTTTTAGTGTGAGCATAGTCAGAGAGGACACAAACTTTTACTGTGAGTACAGACCCAAGTTCTATTAAACCATGATGGAGCGTCATCTTAAGTGATTCAGGATCAATAGTCTTTAGGAGGTTGGAAAACGTAACCCATGAGATTTTCTATAGATGACAACGTGTACGGGAGATTGAGAAATCAATGCATAATAATAATTTGTGGGGTGGTAGCATAGGCAGATTTGGTGAATCACACATCAATTTAGTATCCCTCCACCAATTCATGGATGGTGTTGTTGATTGGTAATGTCTCTGAAATTGCTGCAAAGTATGCAAAGTAATACTCTGTGTAGTATCTAAAAGGACTATGCCCATAGTAAAGGTAAATTGCATGGGGGAAGGTTGAGCAGGGTAAAGCTTTTTGCGATCTAGTTTCTGCCCATTTCTTATTAACATTGGCAATAAATGCTGCTTCTCGGGTATCAGCTTTAGTTACTATTGGTGCAAGGGGTTTTTGTTAAGCTCCACTGGCCCCTTAGTGCAATTATGCTTGCTTTGAGCTTAAGTTATAAGTAAAATTTTAGTAGGTGGCGAGGGAAAGTTTGTGAGGTTAAATGCTTGCGGCATAATTCAGTGGTTTCTGGTGCTGCCTGACTCTTGGGGATGTTGCTTGATCATTGCCAGTTTGGTTTAATCCATTTAGCTCAGAATTAACTTCAGCCAATTGGGGGAGGGAACTAAATAATAACATCCCAAATATGTGCTTCCAAAAGTGACTCAACTTTTAGGTGTGATTTCCTGTGTTAAACTATTTAACTGATTGAAAATTGGTTATTTTCAGCTTGAGATGTGTAAGTATTGACTTAAAAAGTGCATTTTAAGGGTATTTGATAGGACCAATGAGTTTGGAACTGGTGCAAAGCACTGCTTTATGATTCAGTACTTTTTTTAATGAGCAAATCAAGAATGGCCCAATCCAATGATATGTGAACCAGATTGGTCAGCCAAACCAACATCATGAACTATGGTTTGATGATTAGGCCTTTGGTAATAGCCTTTCATGATGAAATACAAAATTTAACATTTGAGATAATAGGAGGGGCTGAAAATCCAAATCAACTGGTGAGGAGGGTGCCTGGAAAGGCCGAGGTGAATCTAATTGATCTAATGCAATTACAACTGCCTGGGCGATTTTCTCCATAATAGGAGGGGGCTCACCAGGTTGTTGATCTAGTGCACTCTGATCTTGCGGGCGTGCAGTTTCCAGATACATGATCTGGTAAGCTGATGTCTGGTGTTTGGCCGTTCAATCTGAGGTATCTGTTTTTGCAGCTTCTGACTGAGAGCGGGTGACTCTGGTTTGCATTAAGGTTGGCAACTGAGGGTTATTATGCTTGGGGGTTTTTACTGCATCTAGTCGAGTCAGGGAGTACTTTTGCGGGATTTGCCGCTATTATTGCTATTAGTTTTAAAAAATCTTTAGTAGAGCTAAATTTTAGGAGTATTTTGATTTTAAAAAAGTGATTTTTTAGCAAAAAAGAGCTGGTAATCAATAAATTGTTTCAGCTTAGAAGTTTTATATGGTTAATTCTATAGTTTAAATGGTTTTGCCAAGAATTTTGGTGTTATTTTGTAATTTGTTAGGCTCAATAGTATTAAAAGTAGTTTGGTACTGTCTGATAATTTAGTAGAAGCCAGCTCGCTGACATCAGCTCAATAAACCTGTATAGCCGGCTTATTGCTCAGGGGTCTACTATGTGAAGATTAAACAAAAGACAACTTTCATTAAGATCACAATCATCCACATAGGCAAAAATTTCCTATGATTCTACCCTTGTAGCAATGATCACTTTGGTAAACTATTCACGCCCATGGCGAAACTCTTGTAGACACTCTTAGACATTATCATTGTAGGCTGTCCCTTGAAACTTTACAGAAGCCACCCAACCACTCCCTTGAACTCAGTTCTAATTACTGTGATAATAGCATCCTGAACTAAATAGAACAAATCTCAGACTGATTACCATATCCTGAATATTTGATTAAACCCAGTGTAATGGTTGAATGACTTAATAGTGGGAACCAACGCCAAGGATAAGGCTGGGCGACAGGAGGCCTAGAAGGTGAAACTTCAGGCTCTTCTGGACCTTAAGCACACATTAGACCAAAGCTGGGTACAAGCCAAATATGCACAGGTTGGTACTAATGAGTTGCAAAACGCCCAGCCCCTTGTGTCTGCCCAGGCGTTAAAATGAATGATCTATGTGATAAACAAATATGGTTTGATTTGATTCATTGGAGAATGAGGGCTTGAATCCCATTTAAGTTAAAAAATAATGAGCTCAGGTAGAATATGGCTTCAATTGATCACTCAAGTGGAGGCACTTTTGGTGTATTCTACCAAATTGGATGGGAGCATTTGCCTATTGGAGCTTCAAGGCTTGGGCCCACTTCCACAGACTCATAATTACCACAACTCGGTTTAAATATGTTTTTTGCGACCAACATTCCTTGTTGGTCAACTTTTCACAAATAAAACTTACCCATTATTTTACGTTTTTTATGGTTACTTGGGCAAACTTGGGTGCGGACCTCTTTAAGGAGGTACCCAACTATGTTGGCCACTACATACTATCCCAATTTACAAAAGTTTCAGGTGCTCCCTTGGGCCGCTCAGGTCCCACCATATTGAGGCACCCAAGCCTCCTGGCACCGATTTACACTTGATTATGGACTCCCCTCTGGGGTCCACTCAAGTTGTGCTATTTCTCGCTTACCTGGTACTGTATACCGCGCTCTACACCCTTGCCTTGGGTCCCTTTTGTATAGGCACCATAAGAGGTGCCTTGTTTCCCATTCTCTAATGGCTAGTTCCCTAGCAGTGTTGGTTTGTATCCAACACCACCTTGCTGGGAACGAGAGAGTTACAGACACTCTCTTAACACCCAGACTGGTTGGTGGCAATTCACTCACTTAAACAACTATAAGTGAAAGTAAAAGGATAAACCTGTAATTCTATGTTAAGGTTTTTTATTGGGATAAAAACGTGAAGTATTTTATCCTTAAAGGGAAAATCAAGATAAAAAGTGAATAAAATATTGTAAAATAATTGAGAATAAGAGTCAATATGGCGTTTTCAGGATCCCCTTAGTCAGACGTCTTATGACTGCTGCTTTAGTAGCTGATCCATTTTGTATAATTCTTGTAACTTCAGGCTCCATCTTAAAGTGGTTAACTCTGGACCTGGATGTTCAGGGGCTTTTCACTAGTCCCCACTTCTAGGGTTTGGGTAAAATATCCTCTTCTGATATTATTTTATTACCAAATTTTTCAATACTCTTCTCAAATTCAGAGTCAATATAATGACACTCCTTTATAAACCTCACATTGTGATTTTGAATGATTCTCAAAGTTAGATGGTTTCCCAATTTAATAATATTCACATTTAAGCTCAAACGCTCTTGTCAGCATAATTTGGGTGACTCATTGTAGCATCATTGGCGTAATGCAAATTATTTTGGCCCCTTGAAAGTATATAATTGAGTTAATTTTATAGGGAATTTTATTGCCATCATTGTCTTCATAAAGTAAATCTTCTGACTCATGAGGGCGAAATTATTTCGCATATGTCATCCTGACTTTGCTACAAATTCCTTTGCTCACCCACATCTATAAAAGGGCCTTGATTGCCCCATCCATGGTGAGTTGGTCACCTGTACCGCCACTGGTCTGAGTTGAATTGTAGTCATTCCATTGGGTGAGTAATGATCTTCTGCACCATTAGCAGCCTCATCTGCGACATTTCCCCTCCCATGATGAGACCTGGGGAATGATCTGAGATGCCTGGCATGTACTTACAAACACAATGTTAGTATCATTGTCTTATATGGAATACCCCATTCCTCTCATTGTTAAGTCAGTGTCAGGTCCTGTCCATATGGCCTGCAACCTTTCCTGTTGTGTTCCACGCATCTGGTAAAACTAAAACATGTTTATTAGGCTAAACTCTGGTAGTCTAGTTCATCTCTGACTCCCCTATTGGCTCTTAGGGATAGCCACTTTCAATATTGTTTAAGCCTCTAGTTGAATCCTTATGAGCTCATCAGCTAACTCCCTCTGGTAACTTCCAGGTGGCAGGTTTTTCCAGTCCACTAAAGTGATCAGTGCTATGAGGGCAGCAGAGATGCCTCTCATCCATACAGGGTATCAGCGCTACAGTTCTCTAGACTGGCGCCAAGGTTCAAAGGTGGCTTGAAGATGGAGATTTGGAAAGAGCGCTGAGAAGGAAATGGAAAATTGGGTTAGAATACCAAATGCTTTATTAAATCAAAAGGTGTCATTATTTATAGGGTGAGTGGGGACTCAGTGCCTCAGGGATTGTCGGGGCCCCATCTGTTCAGGATCTTTCCTGATCTTCTGGATTGGCCGCCTCTTGGGCATTCTCAAAGGGATTCACCACCCACCTAACCAAATTGGTGGAAATGCTGCCCCACGTGACTCAGGAATAGGGGAGGAGGATCCTGAAATTAGTTTAGCTTGGTTAAGTTTGGGAATGAATCCAGCACAGTCTGATCCAGAAGTGGGGAATTCAATTCTATCACTATCTCAAATTCTGACAATGCCCCCCTCAAGATCCTGTCGGAGGGGGGAATACAGCCAAAGGAACTGCCCATGCACCTGATTTACTATGGTCCCTTGGTTAACGTTGGCAATGGAGTACTCAGACTTCACCCTATGAATGACCTTATAGGGTCCAGTCCAAAGTACGTCTAGCTTATTTTGTAGGTCTCTAGGTTGATGGTGATAAAAGAGAATGAGGTCACCTAATTGAAAAATCAGTAAGGAGGGCCATCCGAGATTAATTTGGGATGTCTCTCTTCCAGTGGTGGTGACAATGCCTTGAGTGGCTTGGGCTTGAAGCTGAACAATTTCATTGGCTAAGGCCCTCATAGTTAATTTGGAGTTCTCAGGCGTGAAGTCTTCGAGCAAAGACTGGATGCTACTCGGTAGCTGAGGTGCCCGCCCATATAGGGCTTCAAATGGGGGCACCTTGATGAATTGGTGGTAGCTCACCCTGTAGGCAAGCAAGGCGCTAGGTAGAAGTTGTTCCAACAAGCAGGATCTGAGGTGGCCAGCTTCCGTAGGATGGAAATAAGAGTTCTGTTAGCGCGTTCTACCGCCCCATTAGTAGATGGGTGGTAAGGGGTAGCGAAACTCTGGGTAGTGCCAAATAGTGAAGTTAGTTCTTGTATAACCTGGGAGGTGAAGTTCAATCCATTGTCCGAAAGTAAGGTCTGGGGCACCCATGCTGAGTGAAAATGGATTGACAAGGAAAAGATCTGTGGCCTTGGCAGTGGCAGCGGGAACCAAAATATCCTTGACCCACTTGGTTAAGTGGTCCACCGCCAAGATAATATACTTATGACCATGCAGTTCTGTGGGAAGAGGACCCACCACATAGATGCTAATGACATTGAAGGGCCTGATCAGGGAAATGACTGAGTGTTGAAATTGAAGGTTGGCTCAGTCATGGGATTGGCAAGTCATATATGCCTCCAAGACCTCTTAGATGGTTTCTACCATTCAGTCTCAGTAACATTGTGACTTCAGCCATTCATGAGTCCTCTTAACTGTCCCATGTCCCACAGTTGAATGGCCCTCCAGAATGACATCAGTTCAAGAGGAGGGGCGGACATAGGGGAGCCGCTTCTTTTTGACCTTCTTGTAGAGTAGCCCATCCTTGATTTGCGTGTCTCAAGTCATTCTGCGGAGTTCATCCTGGACTTCAATCGTTTTTAATTCCCATCGCTTGGGTTGACCTATCAGGTCATATAGCCAATCTTCCTTGGGGGTCAAGACTGCTAGCACTGGAATCTGAGAGAGACCATCAGCGTTCTGGTGAATTGCGCCTGCACGATGGATGATGGTGAAATCATATCTTTGTAGTCATAAGGCCCACCTGGCTAGCCGACCATCTAGGTCTTCCATTTGGAGCCACTAGAGCAAGTAATGGTCTGTAATAATAGTAAAGTGTGTACCATAGAGGTAAGGCCAAAAATTTTTGATGGCTAGTAGGATGGCTAGACATTCCCTCTCAGTAACGCTGTAGTTCTGCTCAGCTTTACTTAGCATCTACTAAAATAGGCCATGGGATGGTCGACCTGGTTTTCATGATGTTGGGCTAGGATAGCCCTGATGGCGACATCACTCGCATCTGTGAACAACAAAAAGGGTTAGTCAAAGCGCGGGTGAACTAAAATGGGTTTAGTACATAGAGCAGTATGTAAGTCGTTAAAAGCCTGTTCTTGTTCAGGCCGTCACTTGAACGGCACATTCTTCTGTAGGAGGTAGAACAGTGGCTCAGCTAGGTCAGCAAATTGGGGGATAAACAGGCGGTAATAGCCCACCATTCCAAGAAAGACTTGGATATCTCTTGAGCTTTGTGGATGGGACATCTTCTCTATGGCGTCAACTTTGTTTGGTATAGGTTGAATGCTACACTTGGAGACTTAGTGTCCTAGAAACTCTAGCTCAGACTGGAAGAAGGAGCACTTCAAAGGTTTGAACTTGACAGAGGCCTTCCTAAGTCATTCGAAGAATTCCCTGAGATGCTCCACATGTTTATTAAAGGTCTGCAAGAAAATGGTAATGTTATCCAGGTAGACGAGGACGCATGAGAGCTTCAAGTCCCCAAGGATCCTGTCCATGGCGCGCTGGAAAGTGGCTGGAGAGTTACAGAGACCTTGGGGCATCCAGGTGAGCTCAAATATCCCCTCGTTGATGATGAGAGTGCACTTGGCTCGGTCTTTGGGGGCAAGCTTGACCTGCCAATATCAGCTGGTGAGGTCCATGGCCAAAAAGTACTGGGAACCAGCAAGCAGACGGAGAGAATCATCAATTTGGGGCAGATGATAACTGTCCTTCTTGGGGATGGAGTTAAGTCATCAATAATCCATCATCACCTAGTGCCTACCATCTTTATTTTGAACCAGCAGAAGAGGTGAGGCCCAAGGGCTGCACAATGGTACCAAGAGTCCAGCATCGAGTAGCTGTCAGAGTTCCACTGTCATCTGGTCCTCTTTGACCTTGCTTTTTTGGTAAGTCTGAGATCAAAAAGGGGGAGCGTTCCCAGTTTCCACATGGTTTAGGACTCCATTTATTCTTCCAAAGTTATAGATTGAGGATAAGAATGGGTCTGAGTATTCCTCCAACAACTCCTGGACCTTATTTCGCTACCTGTCCAAGAGGTTTTTACCAATATTGGCGTCAACCAGACTAACCAAGGGTGGCAACTCCAAGCTGAAATCCCTCAGGTCCCCAAAGCTTCGAACATCTGCAACAGCCCATATCATTAAAAGGCGGACACAAGCAGTGGACTTCCAGAACCTACTACTTTTGGTTTTTCAGCAAGGTTGGCTAGCTACACAGATATAGATCTGGAGTACGCTGGATCAAGGATCCTGGGGCAGGTCAGCACCTCCTTAGTGGATGGGTTGTCTAGGCCTCAGATTTCCAATAGGTATCCTGAGGGAACGTTGACATGGACCCAGGTGTCAGCAATGACTTGGGACTTCGGAGGTATTGTAGTCGCCCTAGGCAAGTAGATCAGCATGCCTTCCCACCCATCGACAGCAGGGGGGTAGCCAGACTCAAGAGCCCCTGACATGGTACTTGGGCCAATTGATTCAGTCCTCATTCTCCAGTAGACAGGCCCAGGCTTTGACCTCCGTCTTAGAGCCATGAGAAGCACTAAAGATCAGAGGGACCCGATGCCCTAATAGGGATAGGAAGCCGCCATTGTAATGGAGCACCACCAAATAGTCTCAAATGAACTGAGTCCTGAGGAGCAGGTCATGACTGGGGTTATCTAGAGCGACTGCGGGGGTTTTCACAGCAAGCTTCCCAAACCGTAATGGCAGAGAGGAATAAGCTCCTATAGATCAGGTACACTGTGGGCTGGTCATGCCATATTCCATATAGTGCGGCAAGTCCAGAGCAATCTTAATGCGCTTCATCAACTTGGAAGATATGACGTTTACAGGGGAGCCACTGTCAACTATAGTGAGGACCAGAATCTTGTGAAGCCGGACAGCGACTCAGGTAACCAGACTTCCAAATTGGGGCGTTAATGTAAGGAACATGGGAGAATCATCAGAAGAAGAGTAAGCAGTATCAACTTCTTTATTTTCATTAGGTACCAAAACTCCTTCTTCAGGTATGACAGTTCCAGGTTCTTTCAAGGAGGATATTTGAGATTGGGTAGGGATGTCAGCATGAAGCGCCTTGTCCTTTATGCTGAAGGCCCTTTTCCCACCTCCTTGGCAAGTTGCTTCCAGCAGACCTTGGCACTATGTATGAAACCATTACAGTAGGTGCATCGAGGTCATGGATTTTTCTGGTTTTCAACCACATGGACCCTAGGGCAGTTAGAGGGGCATGTAGATGTAGCCTTAAAATGTAAATTCAATGCAGGGATCTCGTTGAGTGCTTCCTTGATCTCCAGAATACAGGTAAACCCATTCTTCTGCCCAATCATATGCATTTGGATCTCAGGATAGGACCCCAAGGAAGAAATGACAGCGTGATAGTGTCATCTAGGGTGATACAATTCATAGTAAATAAAGGTTGTGCTTGAGCATAAAAGCAGTTGGCAAACTTTATGGGGCTTTCCCCTTTATTCAGCTGGATGCCCATGAACGCTTGCTTTTGGTTGGCCAGAGTTTGAATGCTGCCAAACTCTTGGATTAAGGCTGTACAGACCTGTTCCCAGGTGTTGCACTCCTTCAAATGGGGGTCATGATCTCCTGGGCGGTGCTGTCTAGGCAGGAGTGGATATGCTTCACCTTCTGCCAATCGGTGGCCTCTTCCATAGAGCTCTCATAGGAGTACAGAAAGGAGGCGATGCTTTCCCATCCGGGGGTGAACTCTTCCTTAAAATTAGGTTTAAAGTTAGTTATGATAGGAGTGGAA
This sequence comes from Massospora cicadina, assembly GCA_022478985.1. Classification (NCBI taxonomy): domain Eukaryota; kingdom Fungi; phylum Entomophthoromycota; class Entomophthoromycetes; order Entomophthorales; family Entomophthoraceae; genus Massospora; species Massospora cicadina. Next base: position 52,267 of record JAKSZP010008154.1, on the reverse strand, counting down.
AGGGTGTTAACGCCAGGGATGGGCACCAGCTCCAAGATCTCAGTTTCCACATAATTTTGAGGAGCCCGCTGATCCAGCCGCCATCACAAGACTTATAGGTTCTCCTGGATGTCTTCCCAATTTTGGCTGAGGGTGGAAGAAGAAGCCTTATTTACAACCTGCTCCTTTAGGGATTGGATCTCGGTGCTCTGAAGGTAAAGCTAGCCTTTGAGGGTGGTCAAATGGGTTTCAAACCTTCGACAAGTTTGTTCAAGCTGGGAGATACAAGCGTCTGTGAGCTTGGTAAAGGCACTGAAGTTACCCATTTCATCTGACAATGCCTCAATAGAGACCCTAGGGTCGAGGGGGACTCCATCTGATTGGAGTTTGCATCCCAGTGCTACATTTTGGATTTGATCACGTAGGGCAGCCAGGGCTGTTATCACATCCCTCCGCCATGGGCTTCAGGATTTCCAGGTGCTGAAGGCCTGGGGGCCCTCTAATCCTTCTGACCCTGCACTCATGGAGGGGTAGTCATGAGAGGCCAGCTCCCAGTAGTGCTGCTGCAGGGATTGTACCAGTTCTTTGACTTGGAGGAAATGCTGATTACAAGTTGCCTCAAGAAGCTGAGCGTTTTGATGCAGCTGATCCTCAAGGTAGCCAGAGATTCCTCTGTTTAATATTAGAATTTGATCCCAGACCTCATTGATCAATCATCAGTTATCAATAATGGCTTTGTGGTTGTTGTGCACAAAGTAGGAGGCAGCGTCATAAAATTTGATGATGTATGAGTGTAAGTTTTGGGAGAGCCAGTTGCCAGTAGACCTCCTGATGGTGTAACCTGACTAGCTGGAGTAGGTGATTGATAGCTGGGTGGACAAAGTTACGAAGGTAGCATTTGGGTCCTAGGGAAAGTTCCCCTGCTGGTAGCATGGCTGAGTCATAGAGGTCTCGCATGGTAGAAGGTATGGAAGAGGCATGCAAGTGGCTGGAGCGGGCGCCCATGGAGTAGATGCCGTTTATCAATTGTTGAATGACATTGTTGAGATTTTTGTAATGAAGTTGGTATTGGATCCCATCAAGAGAGGGCAGTAAGAGTTGGAATGTGGCCCAGAATTATAACCTCTCAGGCTGCGAGGGTGGTGTTGCATATCATGAGATACTAACTCATTGAGAAACGCTTCTTAACTGACCAGCTGATTGGTCTTCAGGGCTGCTATTACTTTCCATTGTTTGTGATAGACGTTTTCACTTAGGAGAGCTCAGAGACCCCTTTAGTGAGCACAACGTTTGTTGGCGCTACAGTTCTCTAGACTGGCACCAAGGTTAGAAAGTGGCTTGAAGCTGGCGATTTGGAAAGAGCGCTGAGAAGGAAATGTAAAATTGGGTTAAAATACCAAATGCTTTATTAAATCAAAAGGTGTCAATATTTATAGGGTGAGTGGGGACTCAGTGCCTCAGAGATTGTCGGGGCCCCATCTGTTCATGATCTTTTCTGATCTTCTGGATTGGCCGCCTCATGGGCATTTTCAAAGGGATTCGCCGCCCACCTGACCGAATTGGTAGAAACGCCACCCCACATGACTCAGGAATAGGGGAGGAGTATCCTCAAACTAGTTTAGCTTGGTTAGGTTTGGGAACTGATTTGGCACAGCCCAGTCTGGAAGTGGGGAATTTTATTTGGTCACTATCTCAAATTCCAACACAGGTCTTTGAATGGGGATATCATAAACACTCAATGGTAGCTTAACTGGTAATCTAACAATACTGAGGGCTCAACTGAGCCCATACAACTTGTAGTTGAGGGGCATTTTCTTCAAGCTCCCTCCTAAGCTCCCATTACTCTCTCAACACTTCTTTTAGATGATAGTGTGTAGGGGGTAGTGGACTGCTGCTTCACTCCCACTAGATCCATAAGCTTTCTCACAACGTCTAAGATGAAATTCTGTCTGTTGTTGGACAGTAAAACTTGAGGGCAATTGTGCCTTATGATAACTTGGTTGTATAGAAAGCAAGCGGTGGATTTTGCAGTATATGTCTTGACAACGGAGGTCTTAACTCACTTAGTGAATTGTCGATCACTAATAATATAAACTTGTATCTACTGGAGGCAGTTGGCAAATGTCTCACCACGTCAATTGAGACGTTATATGAGGCGCTGTGGGGGAATAGGCTCAAACTTGAATCGCTTATACAGCAGACATTAACTTTCACAAGGTATGCACGACTCCAAGGCTTGGTGCACTTTGTCTGACATGCACTCCCAGTAAAAACTCTCTTTCAAGTAATCCAAAGTTTTTGATAATATTTCATGGCCCACGTGCTTGAGCCTCCATCACTAACTCCATGCAATTACTATGCTGGATATATGGGTAACATTTGTTTTGTATCTTATTATGTATATTTCCATCAAAAAGCTGGGTGTCTTTGGAACTCCTCTTCAGAAAGCTCTTGACTTCCTCTGTCTCTTCATTCCATGCTTTTTCTGGAAACCCATTAAGGTTGTAAAGGTGATCACTCTTGGGTACTTGCAAGTGGAACGCCAATAATCTTGACAAGCCATCCACATTGAGGTGTTTATCTCCTGCACGATGTAAAATTTCAAATTCATATCCTTGGAGGGTACAGCTCAACGGGCAAGGCGTCCATTGTGATCCTTCATACTTTTCAACTATTGGGTTTAGATAATATCCATGACCATATTAAAATGTACCTTGTATAAATAAGACCTAAAGTGTTTGAATGCTCTAATCACCACCAAGCACTCACATTTGATGACCTTATAGTTCTTTTCTGGATTGTTGAACATTTTTGATTAGCACTCAATTGGGTGGCCCACCCCAACTTCATCCAGTTGTGCCAAGATCGCACAAAGTCCTATATCACTGGCATCAGTATATAGGTAGAATGTCTTGTTTAAGTACAGATAGGCCAATATGGCGCCTCTACCAATTGTGCCTTTAGCTCCGTGAAGGCCTGCTCTTGCTCCAGGCCCCTTTTGAACTTTGTCTCTTTAGTAAACAGGTATTTGAGAAGCGCCACCAAATCTAAAAATGAGGGATAAACTGTCAGTAGTATCTCATCATTACAAGAAACACTTGAATGTCCCTCATGCTCCTTGGTGGCTCCATTGCCACAATAACGTTCACCTTCCCATATTGATAATTAATCCCTCTAGGGCTAATCTCATGCCCCAGGAACTCTAGTTGTCTCTTGAGAAAGGTACACTTTTTCCCATCAATTTCATTTTATATGTGCACAGCCATGTAAAGACCTCAGAGATGCTGCAGATGCTCTTGGAATGGTTGTCTTAATACTGTGATGTCATTGAGGTATATCAGAACGCTCAATAACATGAGAACACTGAAAATGTGATTCATCGCATGCTGGAAGGTGGCAGGGGCGTTGCAGAGCCCCAGTGGCATTCTCGTGGGTTCAAACAACCCCTGGCTACTGATCATGGCGCACTTCACCTGATCCACTGTCAAGAGCTTCATATGCCAGTAGCTACTGGTCAGATCCATTGCCAAGAAGTATTTTGAGCTGCCCAGTCGTTTCAAATCATCATCATTTCACAGTAGTGGGTATTAGTCCTTCTTAGATAACTCGTATATATGGCAGTAGTCAGTGACCACTCTATCTTTCCATCCTTTTTGTGCACCATCAACAAAAGAGATGCTCATGAGCTCTTCTTCGGTTTGATTATCCCTGTTTCATCTAGTTGGTTGTGTTATTGTTCAATAACTGCGCCCTCTACTTTGGAGTGGCGGTAAGGTTTAGATTTGAATGGTATGGCTGAACTGGTATTCATTTTATGGCCTCGCCCTTTCATAGGCAATAATTATTGGAGCTAATGCTGATAATGTCACTAAACTCGTCAAAAGTTCATTTAGCTCCCTTCTGCTGCTTAAGGATCACATCCCCCAAACCCAAGCTCGTTAAAACCTTTTACTGCTTGAACACATTCAATCTCTTGGTAACTGATCAGTCAGGCTAGTGCTACAACTTCTCATTTCTCAACTTTGATTGGTTGGGTAGTGATGTTTACAAAAATGATATTTACTCTCAGAGTAGGTAGTGTCTTAGAATCCTGGTAGTACTCTGGGTTCTTTTTTCGCGGATTCCTTTGCAACTGTATACTTACAATATGGTATCAGGCGGAATCTTCACACTAATCAACAAGGTCATCCTTCATTGGTCCCCTGGTTGAATCTCTATGGTTTCACCAGCGCTGATTGGAAGTCCTTCCTCTGCGCTGATGGTAGGATGTAGCTGCTTTAAATCTTTCTCAGTCAAGGCTTAATGTATGGGGTAGATAAATTGATCTGTTTCAACAAATCATATACGATGTTTCCATGCTTGACATCCTTTTCCTCAAATACCAGCAGAAGTTGGTAGCTCGATATGCTCTCCAGGCTAGTGATGAAATCAATCTTCCCCCAAAACTCCAGGGGAAACTGTGTCCTAATTATAAGGGCATAGTGTTTGTTGTCCAAAACTACTGCTGTTGCCGTCAGGACCATGCGCCAAAAGCTTAATGGCAACTTTAAATAGGCTCCTAGGACACAGGTAACGTCAGGTCCTATGGTGGTGTCAGGATTTTGCCAAATTCTCTTATCTCTGAAGATTCCACTCCATCAATTCCCCCGGCATCATTGGAAGGAGAGAGCAATATATCTCAATCTATCAAGGTTAATGATCAATCTCATCCCAGTAAATTGATTGAAGATTTGATTGTGCAGAGATTAATTCGCTCTGATAGATTATGAGCCGTTACAAAGCCTATAAATATCCCCTCTTTTGGATAATAAAAATTAGGTCAAATTATAATCTGTGTTTTCATTTAAATTCATCACTTTTTTGGAGAATCCGCTCAGTGTAACTGAGAGAAAACCTGCCCCTTTGGAGTTGTAATTCAAAACTTCCAGAGGTGGAGTGCTTCATGTTGTAGTCAATGTTGGACATAAACTTCAGATTCTTCATGAGTTTGAATGAGATAGTGTTAACTGAAGCTTAATGTCCAGTACTGCCAAAACGCGCACTTTCTAAATAATAACCTCCAATTTTGATAGACTCTTACCAAAAGGGTTTCCAGTGATCATCTCGTCAGTAACATTTCTCAATCTGTCTAAGTGCAGCAGCACTTGTGGTTTTTTTGACATTATCCTCAACATCTGGGGTCAAGTCCTTGAAGGTGCCATAACTAACTGCTCTCCTTCTTCCACTAAACTGATGACCGGTGTAGGTTGATTTGCTTGCACCAAATAGGTATTGCTTGATGTAGATCTGTTAGTGATGTGGACTCTCAATCCTGCAGAAACAGCCACCGCAATAGGTGTCCCTAACATTTGATATCTGCACAGCCAAATTGTCATCTTTGTGGTCATCTTCAATCTCAGCGTGGAGATCCACCCATTTGAAAGCATTGGGGTATCCTCATTAGGAGGTTCTACTTTTTTTCAGCAATAAGTAATAGACAAGATTATAAAAATGACCCGGTTGGAAATACTTATTGCAAGTTATCTCTTGACAAAGCAAGAGTTCAGGCGGTTTGGTACTCTTATCCTTTTGTTTGTCACCCTTATCATTGGTTACATAAATGGCCTTATTAACTCATTGAGGGGGTGATATATGTCCCATTAGCTTTATATTCAGATTTGTATGGCCCTTGTACATCAATTAACGCTTCCTTAAGCGCCTTAAGGGATGTCACTCTCTTAACTGCTAGGGTCATATGAATTTTTAGGTTAAAATTTATCTCAATGAGCTCAATAAAAGGTTTTTGTGGCAGGCAAATTCCTAGTTCCGGTGGTCCATAATTGTTGAGACTTGAGGTAGTAGCAAGAGGCGTAATTTGCAACCAACTAATTCTTGCTCACTTTCATCAGGAGGAACACTTGTTTCATATTTCGGACGTCTTTTTCACTACCAAACTATGAAAGTAATATGATCTTCACTTCAACCTAAGATAGTCCAGGTCATAGGTTCACGCTAAGGATCCCCTGAGTCTCGCAGCTCATAAACACTTGCATGTGACAAGCCTTCTGGTGATTGCTAGCTCCATCCATGCTATTCTCATTCATCTTGAGGAAACCCACAATCGTTTCTCCTCCAAGTTCATACATGGTTTTAATATAAGGTTAAAAGTTGGTTCCTCTTCAACAGGATTGGCATGCATCATGGTTAGTTGTGTAGAAGTTCTGACCAGTTGTGGTACATTCCTTTAAGCAGACCACATTGTTGCCTCAAATTGAGTTATAAGTCAAGTAGAGGTAGGCTCTGATATAGTGTGCATCTTTGACTTTAAGTTCTCTTTACTCTTATACCATGAAAAAAAGCACTTTGTTGTGCTGTTCCAGGCGCTCTTCATATTCATTAAAAGCGCTGATGGTTTTTCCATTCTTTTTTTAAAAGGTTTACAAGTATTTTCAAAATTCTTAACTGTAGCTTCCAATTTAGTAATAGGTGATGGTCCTCTCACAATAGGTGGTGTGTAAATTTGTGTACTTCTGGTGGTCTCCTTGACACTCTCAAGATCGTTGCATATATTATGCACTTCTGATTCTAAGGTAAGAAGTCTTCAAAGAATTGTATCCTCTTTCCTCACCATGAGTTCAGAGATGTCCTCTTCGTGATATACTTCAAAAACTGAATCTTCATCAAATAGCTCATGAGAACTCTCATAATCACAAGGGCCTGATGATGCCACCCTTGTAATGAGCACCACAGTCAGCTCACTGACCTCAACTCACTTAACCTGTGAGGCTGACTCACAGCTCATGGGGTCTACTTTGAACAGATTAGGCACCATAAAAACTTCATTAATATCACAATCATCCTTGTAGAGAAAATTCTTCTCTGATACTATCCCTTATAGCATCAATCACTTTGTTAAACTATTCTCACTCATGGTGAAACTCTGTAGGCACTCTTAGACATATTCATTGTATGTTAGCTCTCAAGACTTAACAGAAGCCAACCCAACCTCTCCCTTGGCAGTTCAGATCTAAGGTATTTTCGATAGATAGTGTCCTGATTAAACAGAGCAGATCTCAAACTGGCTATTGTATTATGTGTTTTGTTATCCCAGACTGGTTGCTGGCAATTCACTTACTTAAACCAATATAAGTGAAAGTAAAAGGATAAACTTGTAATTCTGTGTTAAGGCATTTTATTAAGATAAAAAAGTGAAGTATTTTATTTTTAAATGGAAAATCAAGATAAAAAGTGAATAAAAGATCATGATATAATAATAATATATAGACTCTCTTTCCGCTCAGTGTAACTTTCCAAGTAAAATTACACAAATTTATAGAGCAAATCAAAATCCACCCATCTTAGTTTTGCTCCAATGTCCTCAGATTCTCTGCCAGCTGCTCCAGTGTGGGGCAGCGGCGAAACTCCCCCTGCCATTTTCCATCTGGCAGGAAAATGTGCTCAGACTGGCTTGTTCAGTCATTCCATACCTATGGGACGATTTGTTCTGCCCAAGGACTTAGACGCCCACCTTGCTTGAACCCAAATGATACCTCGCTGCCGCCTAGTGCTCCCCCAGAGCAACATGCGCTATGGCCTAAGGTTCAAATATGGGATACTATTCCCATACCATGACCAAGCCATTATCAAAATGGCACAGGCGGTGATGACACCCGCCAGGCTTATAGATTTCTGCCCCTACAAGGGGTATTTCAACCTCAGCTTCACCTGTGAAGCTGACGCTGCCTCTGCAGCAACTGTGCTCGTGGTAAACCAGGGCACCCCTCTCCCCACAACTCAGACTCAGCTCCCAGCAGACACCACCTTGGTGGTTCAGTTTGCTGGCTTGCCCACCCACTTCCCCCTGAAGTGCTCCATAAGGAGCTGATGGACAGTTTGGCAGCCTATGGCTTCAACCCCATCTTAAAATTTGTGGCCCCAAATGGGGCCACACAACTCGCTGGGCCTCAGGCATATGCCACAATTAGCCCTGAATTTAATAAAATCGCAGTGTAAATTTCTGCCGCGCTGTAAGTCCTGGTGAACGTCCTCTGGGCTTCAATTTGGCCATTTTCCTGTTCCTGAGCAAGAAGGTACCAAAGAGGATGGCCATACCCCTCGTTACTCAGGGCGATCTCGCTCACTTGGTAGATGAGCGCTGGGTAACAGCCCTTCCACTTCAGATCCTGCTTCTGGTACCCACACTCTCCTCATCAGAACTGTTATGAGGAATCAGTGAAATCTGCGCTGAGATCACTGAAATGGAATCAATCGCAACTTATTTGAGCGGCAATCAGCCTGATGCTTGGATTTCAAATGGTCAAAAAGGTATGAAGACTGATCTATTAGCTGGAATGCCTGATGGTTGCGATTTGATTAACATGATGATCAAAAAATCTCCCCTCTCCCAAATCTGTCAGGCATCACCCCTGATGGGCAGGTAAGAGCATCAGACACCATCAATGAGGTTTTGAAGCTTCCTGCTCACAAATTGGGTGTTGCGCCTGATGCAATGCCATTGACCAAATGAACGTCCCAGCAACTAAGCATGGGCAGGTTGGGCGTCCTGAACCTGTTCCCACCCAAATGGGTCCACCCATATGTGATGTGGTCTTGGGGGATTCCCACCACTTGTCAGGCCAAACGCCGTCGCATCAACCATTGGAAACTTAGCCAAGCTTTGGTTCAGATGTTTGAGGTTGAACCAACCACAACTCAGCCTACCACCAAACTTTGTGATGTCAGTTTCTCAGGGAACTAACCCGCCCATTCCAGAATAATTCGCCGCTTAGGTTGAACTTGCGGGACCTGATCCCAGCTTTTTTCCCTCCAAATCAACGACTATTTAATCGGTTGCATCACACTGAGAAAATTGTTGGCTAATTATCCTTCCTTAAATTTTCCAATAAAAACAACCCTCCCCAAAATCCCATTTTTATCTGTTGAGAATTAAGCTCCCATCCAGTTCCATATTTGTCATACCAGCAGCAGTGCCTTTGGCATTCTGGTTTGCCATTTGGGTGCTCTGGCATCTGGGCTGGCAGGCCAGTCTAATTCTTACTTGCCGTTCTCCTGATACGCGCACTGTTATTCCCTCAGCGCCCAACCATCCATTTTGGGCCTGCGTTAAGGGCGGGCAGAAGATCTGTCCATCATGTTTTGAGTTAGACCACTTGCAATGCAAGTGCCCCTCCTCAACCACTTCCAGCGGATCAGATGACTCATCCACTGACCGCCAATCCGCTGCTCACCCTGTAAAATTTCTGGTATGGGGCACAATTCTACCCCCCCACCCCCAAATCCTGTTGCTGCAGCTGCACCTGCAGCTACCAATCAGCCTCATCCTCACCCAATGCCATATATAATTCCTCCAATCAAGCATTGGATTGGATCCTAGTTCAATCCCATGCTTCCTCAAATGTATCAACCAAACCTCAACCATACGCTGATTCCCCAATCCAATTCAACCAAAACCCATGAAATTATTGGCTGAAATTGACAATTCAGGTAAGTTCACTGAAGAACCATCTTTGCAAATTGAGCGGTTTGTTAATGCAGAATGGGATTCCAGATACCCCCTTGACTTTATACCCCACAGCCAAATGCTGAATCGTTTTGCAGTGACCACCAGCTTGCAGTCAAAGCAGCTGCAACACCAGATTGTCATCCCTTGCGTAAAGCTGTTGCTAAATCAGTAGCAATGCTCACAGGAGGAATTCCACCTCCTGTTATCCCCGCAACCTTGACTCCAAAAAGTAAAATCACTTTGAACCATCTATACAAAAATGCAAACAATGCTATCCAGAACGTGGCAACTATTTCATGGAATCCAAAGAGCAAAAATAACCCAAACCAACATTACCACATTTGTTAAACTCCCAGATGCCCGCATCAAAGCTGAAAAAGCTTTAACAAAATATCTCAGTGCCATTTATCTAGCTGGCAATTTCCATGAAATTCCAATTATCAGTGATATTGAACCCCATGCCGCAGATGCCCCAACGCCATTACTGTCAGCCGTGACACACACTCTACTATGGGAGGAAGAAGCTGCCAAAGATGAGCCCCCCTTGACTCCCCCTCCCCTTCCACCATGGAGGGATAAGCAGTTTCCGCTGCCCACCTGGTTGGTTGTTTTTCAAAGTGTTTCACTCAATCCGCTCATTAGGTCGTTTTGTTTGAACCAAGTAGTTACGTTAGTTTTTTAGTCTAGTTTTAGCTTTGGTAATGTCTGTCCCCTGGTCGGCTTGCCTTGAATAGATAAAGTATTTTAATATAATTGAGAATAGGAGTGTCAATATGGCGTTTTCAAGATCCCCTTAGTCAGACGTCTTATGACTGCTGCTTTTGTAGCTGATCCATTATGTATAATTCTTGTAACTTCAGGCTCCATCTTAAAGTGGTTAACTCTGGACCTGGATGTTCAGGGGCTTTTTCACTAGTCCCCACTTCTAGGGTTTGGGTAAAATATCCTCTTCTGATATTATTTTATTACCAAATTTTGCAATACTCTTCTCAACTTCAGAGTCAATATAATGACACTCCTTTATAAACCTCACATTGTGATTTTGAATGATTCTCAAAGTTAGATGGTTTCCCAATTTAATAATATTCACATTTAAGCTCAAATGCTCTTGTCAGCATAATTTGGGTGACTCATTGTAGCATCATTGGCATAATGAAAATTATTTTGGCCCCCTGAAAGTATATAATTGGGTCAATTTTCATAGGGAAATTTATTGCCATCATCATCTTCATATAGTAAATCTTCTGACTCATGAGGGCGAAATTATTTCGCATGATGTCATCCTGACTTTGCTAGAAATTCCTTTGCTCACCCACATCTATAAAAGGGCCTTGATTGCCCCATCCATGGTGAGTTGGTCACCTGTACCGCCACTGGTCTGAGTTGAATTCTAGTCATTCCACTGGTCAAGGAATGATCTTCTGAATCATTTGTGGCCTCATCCACAAAAGTAGGCATATTTATTTCACAAGCGGTATGATGTTTGGTTAATTTATTAGGCTCAATGATTTTGCAAGCAGCATGATGTTTGGTTAATTTAATAGGCTCAATGGTTTGCCAAGTGATATAGTATTTATCAATATGATAAGCTAGTTATTTTCTGAACTTATTGATGGTCATCTACCAAAATATGAAGCTAAAACATTACCATCATATAGTATCTTATAATCTTAAATAGTTATACTGTAGTAAAGCACTTGTGATATTTTATCTATATATAACTAGAAGTCATTTTTGTAACTATGTGGGTATATATGTTCCATATCTCCTAAACTCCCAAACTAATTTAACCCAAAGTTGGCATAAATAATCTAAGTACAGGAAAACCACTTTATACAGGTATTATCTTATGATCATAAAATAAAAATCAATAAGGTTTGATTTAAAACTTTTTATAAAAATCAATACTTTATTATCACAAAACTAACTTCTAAATTAAACTAATTCTTTCTGATCTATTAACATTTCTCAACTTACATCAAAAATCAACATGGCTAATCTTTTTAAAAACTTTGGTTCTAATTTTTACTTCTTAGTATAATTTTGTTTTTTTTAATTAAGTATGACAATTAAGTTTTTTCATCAATGTGGAGATGCTATCTCACAATATTTTTCTATCACAGGAGATAGAGCCTGCCTGTTTTGGTCCCTTTCCTATCTTATATATGACTTTCAGCTAAAGTCTAGGGAGGTGCGTAAACTAATTGTGAGGCATGTGGTGGACAACTGGGACGAGTTCTCTATAGTGTCTCACAACATTGAGGAGATAACTATAGATAATCTACTGAGTATTCTCTAGTACTTTTAAACCCTCTACTTCAGGTAGTTAACGTGAGCTGGTAGCAGCTGAAAAAATATTTGTGTTTTTCTTTGAAGTTTACCATAATACTGAGCTTTATGTGAGTTTTGGTACTAAAAGTTAACCTTGCGGAGGCTTTGCTTTACACATGACCTTTCTAGGGGCTATTTTGATGTGTATCTGCCACTTAACCCTTAAAAAGTATCCACCACACCACCCCATCCTTAATCTGACTTTGACACACATTCTCACAGCCTTCACCACTTTCTGTCTCCAAGAAGGCTTCTAAAAATTTTATGCCAGATATACTAATGCTGAAACGAGAAATTAACTCAAAGTTTTCTGCAAGGAGATGTATGCAGAGTAATCTGGAAGTACACTATGCTATAGTGGCTAAGTACTAACAATATAACTCCAAGGTGCACAGAGAAGAAGAAACTCAATATGAGCAAAGCAATCTGGAAGAAGAGTAGAAAGGCGTTTACTTTCATGAAAAAGGTCCACTCATGCATGGCATATGATCCTGATATTGCTTATGATGAAGATAGCAATGTGGCTCTGGGTACCATCAGCCACAATTGACAATATTGTAATGCTCCCAAGTGGAAGGAGGAGTTCCTTATATGTGCTTTGGCACTGGCAAGGTGCAGCTCTCACCCTTCAAACTTAATCCTGAGCCTCTTTGCATCCTGGTAAAGGGAAGGCAACCTGAGCACATCCACTTATGAACTGTATTAAGAAATGCAATAACTTATTCAATAAGACATCATTTGAAGCTAAGCAGGGTATACAAGACAGATCCATATCAGCCTTCAAAGTTCAAGGGCAGATGTATCACTTAGTAGGAAGTCTGCCTCCAGTTTCAACAGGAAGCACAATTCCTGCAAATATATTTTTGGGTGAGGATGAAAGGGAATTGCAATTGAGGTGTAGCAAATTTCCTGAAGTCAAACAGGACTTGGTCAAACAACTGCAGATGATGCTACACAGTTTCAACAGATATATAAAAGATTTGAAGACTGCCCTGGACAAGGTAACTCCAACATGCAAGGAGGTTAAAGTTGTTATCCATGCAGATAAAAGCCTGGTTATACTCATGGAGGTTGCAATAATAAACCAACAACAAATGAGGTAGCTCTGTTAATTGTTGGTCAGCAATCTAAGAAGTGAGACATAGTGCTGTATAGCCATGACAATACGCTGAGGTGTATTAGTGAGTTCCATTGTGCATATGATGCATTGCAATATCCACTTATGTTCTGCCATGGTGAAGAAGGATGCTCCATTACTCTACCTCAGTGTGATCCTGAGACCAAGTTACCTCTTAAGAAAACAGTCTCTGCAGCAAGCTTCTACTCTTATCGCCTCATGGCCAGGAAAGGGGAGGCCAACCACATGTTATAATTTTGTTCTTTCTTCAATCATTTTTTGGTGACATATATGCCAAAATAGAGACTAAGGTTTAACTATAATAGGAACAACTAGGCAAATCTAAGGGTAGACAGCTACATTAAACTAAGGGATGCTATTGAAAGGCAGGATGCTGAAGCTGCTCATCTGAGTCAATTGTAGTACTTCCATTATCCTTCACTGGAGGACCTCGCTATCTGCATGAGCGAACTCAAGGTGCCATGACATACATTTTCCACCATGGTCGTCATAATCTATTTATCATTTTTACCTGTAAACCCAGGTTGAAGGGTATTATAGATATACTGTTATCTGTACAAAGTTATTATAATTGTTATTATAAAGTAGCCAGGGTGTTCCATATCAAGGTGAAGAAGATAATGATTCTTTTAAACTAGGACAGGCTGTTTGGGGAAGTATTGTGGTGCATCTACTCTGTAAAGTGTCAAAAGTGTTGTCTGCCTCATATCCACATTTTACTATAGCTAGAACATAACTTCTTCGCTGACATGATTGACAAAGTCTTTGTTTTGAAATATTTAACACTGAGCAAGACCCTCTCCTCCATAATATTGTTAAAGTCAATATGATTCATGGGCCTTGTGGCAGCTTGAACAGTAATTCGCCCTGTATGAAAGGGGGTAATCTGCAGCAAGAGGTACACCCGGTTATTTCTCAAGGATACACATGCAGGAGACAGTGGATATCCATAGTATCAGAGTAGGTCTCCAGCTGATAATAGCTTTACCATAGTAATTAATGGGATAGAGATGGACAACCGCAGGGTGGTGCTCTTTAACCCTGTTTTGTTGCATATTTTCAATGCTCATAGCAATGTGGAAATATACAACTCTTTCAAGTCCGTCAAGTAAATTTGCAAGTAAGTGAACAATGGCAGTGACTAGAAAGATTTTGACCTGGAGAATGAGATTGATGAGGTGAAGTCATATGAGAGTGGGTGATACATCAGCAGCTCAGATGCAGTTTGGAGAATTTTGGCATTCCCAATTAATGAAAGGTACCTTACCCATCTAGTATTAAAAAAAAGAAAGGTACCTTACTATATTCCATCTTGCTGTTCACCTTGAGAATGATTTGCGTGTATACTTTACCTCTGAAAACTTGGCCAGAAAGCTTAACAATCCTTCCCAGACAACGCTTTTGGCTTCCTTTATTCTATATAAGTTGACAATTTTGCAAAAACTCTCTGATACTCTGAGGTCCCTTCTTACTTTTTATGAGAGAATAACATATTTACAAGAGGGAAGCAGGGCAAAGATGTCAATGTTTGGCCAGTAGTGAAGAAGTATTATAAAATTGGAATATTTTATATCATACATCTAAACAAAATTGAGTGCTATCATCTCAGCCTGCTGCTACATAAGGTTCAAGGCCCAACGTCCTTTTCAGAGATAAAGATTGTAAATGGTTCCTCCATCCCACATTTAAGTCTATAAGAAAGGCATTAGGTTTCTATAAGATGATAAGCTGTGGACACTACCTTGGAGGAAGCTGCCCTATATGTCTCCCTTGAAGATGCGTGAGCTTTTTAATGAAATTTTGGTGTTCTGTCAACTATCCAATCCTATGAACTTTAGGAGAAGTACAAAGACAGCCTCTCATAGGATATCATATAGAAGGTAGAGAGGGAGTTGCATGGCACTACAAAGCAGGTGATGGATAAGATGTAAAACAGATGGCTGGTGCTGATTGAGGATGCAGAGTTAGCTTTGGGAGGAAATTACTTGCCACAGTATGTCCTGCCTCAACCAACAAGGTCTGGAGAAGTCTTGGGTAATGTGGAATATCTAATGGAGAACAGTTGCAACATTAATGCTATAGCACAGATGCTATCAAATAATGCGTGTTTATTAACAGATGAGCAGCTTGCTGTCTATCAGAGGTCCTTAGAAGCATTTATTCAGGTGCTGAGCAGGGATTTTTCCTGGATGCTCTTGTGGTGCTGATAAGACTATCTAACCAACTTCTCTGGGCAAAGGTAAAGAGTTGTTGATGCAATTTCTTAGCTGTTGTATCCTCTGACATTGCTGCTACACTATTGGAGGGAGGCAAGACAGCCTATGCTGCCTTCAGGCTTCCCCTCAACCTCATCTATGAATAGACACTTCTGTGCAACAAAAAACAAAGCAACATGTCCCAAGTATTTTGTGACTGTAAGATTAATGTTTGGGATGAGAGCACCATGGCGTGCAAGGGAGGAGTTGAATCACTGAGCGTAACCCTCAAATACTTTGGGGCAATGCTGTAGTAATGGGTGGAGTCACTGTGCTTTTGGCTGAGACTTCTGGCAGACTCTGCCAGTAGTGCCAAGAGGAACTTAAGCTCATTAGGTTAAGGAATGCATCAAGGCATCATATCTATAGCCACTCATATGGAAACTCTATCTCAGGAAGAACATAAAGTCTAGTTAAGAGGTTAGCTTTCTGTTAGGCAATTCTCCAAACTTTTATTAAAATTTAGGAATGGATAGTATCCAAATTCTAATGGAAAAGTGACTATTCCTTCAGGCCTGTGCTCAGTAGTGATGACCCTTGAAGATCTCATAACCAGTATATACCCCGATATTTATAATATCAAGGAGCAGTTCATGGATTGGCTGTGTGTGTGAGCTATTCTGACCACAAAGAATGACAAGGCTGGCACCATTGATGACACTTTACTTAACTTTTTGAGGGATAGAAATGGTTTACATATCTGTAGACTCAGTGATAAAACCAGATGACATGGTCCACTACCCTATGGAGTTTTTCATCACTCTCAACTCTCCTGGATTACCAGCTCATAAGCTTCTTCTCAGAGTGGGGGCTCCAGTGATTTTGCAGTGGAATATCAACCCACCAAAACTCTTCAATGGCACAAGCTACAATTGAAGGCGCTCCACATGAATATCATTGAGGCCACAGTATTCACTTGCTGTGCTAAAGGTGAGTCAGTGTTTATATCACGGATACCGCTTATATCATCAGAGTACCCCTTTGAGTTCAAGAGGCTGCAATTCCCTCTCAAGGTCCGCTTTGCTATGATCATCAACAAGTCCCAGGGACAGTTACTTAAGGTGGTGGGGATTGACTTTAGGGTGGGTTGCTTCTCACATGGGCAATTCTATGTAGCCTGCTCCATATTGAGCTCACCCAGCAGCTTGGTGATCCTAGCACCTTAGGGGAGAACCACCAATGTGGTCTACAAAGAGGTCCTAAAGTAAAGAAAAGTATAGTTCTTTTTATCACTCCAAACTTGTATTTTTTATCTTTTCATCAGACGCTATGTCTTGACTTCCACATCATCATTTTTTCTTCATTTAAAAGTTTTTCTCTGTTCAAACTGTATACTTTTTATATCAGCTTTTATTTACTTTTTCTAACACCTTTGTGAAGCACAAGTACTGTGCTATCATATTGTAAAAACAATTAAAGAATAATAACTAGTAAAACAAAAAGGTATATACTAGAAGTGAGATTTTTTAATCTCATATGATAAGTGGGGATTATATAGTAAGATATATTTATAGTATAACATATAGTATAAAAATATATAAGAATGTAGTTCTTAATTATATAGACAAAGGAATCTGGTCAAAGCTATGTTCATATTTTTAGTGGAAGGAAAAACTCCAGGGTTTGGGACCATCTAGTACTAAAAAAAACTCCAGGGTTTAACATTCTACTTTTTATATCATCCTACTATAAAAGAAACCCAGGCAACGCTGGGTACTTTAAGCTAGCTTATTAAAATATAAAAGAAAGCGTCATGATTCATCAATGATAGGATTGGTTGGACTCTATTTTCACATCATTTTCATATCAGACTTCAGATTGTGAATCAGATGCTACTAAGTTGATTCATCAGACTTCAGATTCTGGATCAGTTTTTAATAGAATGATTGGTGAAATCTATTCTTTATGTCACTTCTGCATATGTTTTGTATTTTAAATCATCTGTTGTTCAGTTGATGCATTATAACTTGGATAGTGAATTGTTTGTTATCAGTTGTTTCAATAGATTCAATTGGTTTTGGTCAAATGAGTGGTGGATTTTAGTTGACTTGATAGATTAAAATAGTTTTGGCAGAGTGTCTGGTGACATTTTCTTGGTATATTCAATGTTTTTTGGCTGAGTGGCTAATAATCAATGATTTGGTATTAATACTTTAGCTGAGTATTTTTTAATTGATCTAGTAGATTTAGTGGTTTTTCTATACAGTTTGGTAGCTATTTTATATGACATGGAGTTAAATTACTTCCTAAAATTATTGATAGCTCACCCTAAATTGAATAAACATACTTATTAATAGCTATCTACCAATATAAAAGTTATACTAAATATAACTAAAGTTATATGGTCTTGAATAGTCAGTTAATCATATTGTTAAAGCATGGGTAATATTAATATTAATTCAGCTAAGTTTTTTAGTAGTTATTTAATTACTTTGATAGGTTAAAAAAATTCTAAACCTATCAATAGTCATCTACCAAAATTTGTTAGATCTCAGTTAGGGTACTATATCAACTTGTGCTTTCTTAATAAGTTCCAACAATAAATCTATTATCTGTCTATAATAATAAAAGCAGATTTTGGATATATGTGTGTGATGCTCAGAAAAAACTATGGTGTGTAGAGTATTTTGAAATCTTGAATATAGGTGGATGGAGGGTCCCTGTGCAGCTCAAAGCCAGATTTTTAATTCTTATACTAGAAGAAAGATAATTTATGTAAGAAATGAGAATTATATGTTTTTAACTAGTTAAAAAGGTTAAATGTAGTTAATATTGTTACAGCTGAGCAGTTTGATATTCAGTTGATTTGATAGACAATATAATTTTGCCAAGCTAATGGTTAATTTAGGTTGATTTAAAAAAGATAATTGGTTTTGGATGAGTGGTTGGTGGTTTTATATTTTTTATTCAATTAAGCTGCTTGGTGGTTTCATGTTGATTCAATAGGTTAAATTAAATTTGAATGCATCATTAGTAATTCGTATTGGCTCAATAGATTTGATTTCTTCCTAAATTTAATGAAGGCCATTAACTAACTTTTATCTAATATAATCAGTTAGTATCATCTGGTAATTTATAAACCTATAAGCAGTGTTAGAATTCCTACCCAAATTATAGATTTGGATGTGTTGGCCAAAGGGAATCAATCCCAATCTGACCAAATAGCCAAACATTTATTGGGGATAAATCCCAACCAATTTAAGCCCTCTGATATTAGGATCAACCTCAACTGAAGCAATCCCATAGTACTCACCCATAACCTCCTAATATTGGGGTTCAAACCTAATCTATGCAGCGAGAAAATCCTATTCAACCAAGGTAACTAGCCTGCTGCAGAACTCCATATTTGTATAATTATAGGTCTTAGCTTGGACTGCTTGTTGATTTACAAAAAAATCCCTGATTTCCTTTATATTATGAATTCCAAGCTAGTAAATGGTACTCTCTTCTTTGCCATTTTAAGAAAAATTGGCCTACCTCTATTAACTTAGGGTAAAATTTATATAGGATTTACCAACCCAGACATAATATCTGGAGTAAAGACTTTTTGACCAAGAGAAAAGCAAAAAGGTATATTCCAACACCCAGGAGCTTTGGGTCCCCTGGTTAAAATATTAAGATATATATGGTATAAACCCCTGTAGTCACAACAAGCAGCACTGGGTAAAATGAGCTATCAACAAACATAAGGCAAAAATAATCAGTAAAAGCAATTTGCTTTCAGCTAGCCTATTTTTTAACTTTGAGCCTTATGCTGTGTGAGGTGTGAAGAAAATACAATAAATTACTAATGTGAGCAACCTTAGGTAAATTAAGTATCTTCTGTCTATATAACAAGTTAATTTAAGGCAAGCCAACCAAGGGACAGACAATACCATAAAGCTTATAAAGCTAAAATAGATATCAGGATGAAATGATTGATACTAATAATAACCAAAATGGATTGAAACAAAACCAAAACTAGCCACCAACCAGGGAGATATCAGAAAAAGCTATAATGCCATGGTGGAGGGGGAAGGGGGGTCTGGAGGTATAACTTTGCTGTTAGCTTGGCTTATACAGCAGCACAAGCCTAACAGAAAGGGTGTGTGAGCATCTATGGGGTAGGGTGTAGCAGAATTCAGAGAAGGGAGTATAGGGATTTGGGCCAACACAAGAGCTTCATAAAATTTGGCAAGGTCATGTTCTGCTTAAAGTTCTGTCTATATAGATAGAGGTAGAATTAATAAACGTGGACAAAGCTGTGGCTACATGCTAGTCTTAGTATAAATAAAGATTATTGTGTGTATGAATGTATGTATAAGATAAAACTCCCCAATATTAATGAGCTAAAAATCATTAAACTTTGCACAAATGCTATATGAATTTTGGGAATGGCCATAGGCTAATTTATAAGAAAAAAATATAAAATCTTAATAAAAGTTACATTTTCTAAAAAAAATAAGGTCTTGATGTAATTGAATATTGCTTTGGCTAAGCGTTTTGGTATTAATAATTTAAATTGATAGTCTCATAAGTTTAGATAAGCAGTTGGTCACTTTTGGATGTTTTATAAGTTCAACAATTGGTTTTGGCTGAGTGATTGGTTTTTTGGTTGATTTGATGAACTCAATGGTTTCAGGTAAGTAGTTGCTATTTTTTATTACTTTGATAGAAGTTTGATTTTAGCTAAATAGATGATAATTTAATTGATTTGATAGTTTTAACTAGATTTAAGTGAGTAATTGGTATTTTTTAAATAATTTGATAGTTTAATTGGTTTTGGCTAAATGGTTGATGATTTAGTTAATTTATATAGGTTTGGTTGATTTTTTGGCCAAGTAGTCAGTAGTTGGTTAATTTGACAGGATTAATGATTCTCTAACATATTAATGTTTATCTACCAATATAATTAAAATAATTTGATCAGAATCATCTTGTAAATTATGAACCCACGTAAAGCTGGAAAAATTAGCCAGTATAAAATATTTTTATATCATTTTAATACAAGAACTCTTAATATTTATTTCCCTCTTTTTATTTATAGTATAAGACTTAAGTATTATATTAGTATATTCAGTATATCTTCTGTAGTATAGATATCCACATATTTAATAAGCAGGAGTAGAGGCCTGCTTCATATTCCTGTGAACTTGAGATTTGTAGTCTTAAAGCATTCACATTTACTGTATTTCAGTTTATTTATACTATAATACTAAGGGAAGACTTAAATATTTATATATTGTCAGCTAACAACTACTTTATATTAAGGCTGTAGAACAGATATATATATATATATAAGATACCCTAAATTTTGGTTTATAAAAATTCCAACCCTCTTACAGTATAGCTTAAGTAGACAAAAATTGGATAGTAATCTGTCTTGATACCTTAAATATCCTGATCCTAATAAAATATAATAATCTAATATTAATAACTATGTTGATCAAGATTTAATCATTTAGTTACTTTAATAAAGCTTTATAATAACTCCATGCATTCAAATGATAAAAGAATGGTTTATGTAAAGTAATCTCAGAATCAAGTGTATTAAGGAAAAAATGGTAGGTTTGAGATATACTAGATCTATCAGTTTATAACTGTAGAAACTATATTGGGCAACTTTAAATACATGGTCTAGGACTTATCTCTTAGTTAGCCTAATCTATATTAACAATGGGGTAAGAGTTATATATTATATTATATTTATTTGGGGAAGGTTGACCAGGGGATAAGCACTTCAGATATAGTGAGGTAACGAATAAAATTTGACAATTAAAGACACCTCAGAGGGTTCAAGGCCCCTCTTGTCTCCAGTATCACCAAGTTTAGGATGGTAGGGAAGGGAGTTATGCTGACTTATCCTTGGATGCAGCATGTGTGAAGGAAAGGATCAACCTTTAGGAACTATATGGGAACCATATGTTGATTGTCCTTCTGTTATAGGGGTCATGTGTCCAAACAACCATGCTTGGAAATGTTCTAATATATGGCTGTGGAAGCAATGGATGGCTTCTTGGATTGTGGGCACTGCTCCTGTGAACAATTCCAGTACCATTGTGTGTATTGTCCATAGTGCTATTGCTACTATTAATACCCTGAGAGATGGGTGGATAGAAGAGTCCATGTTTATAGTGAATATGTTTCTTGATAGGCTGAATGATTGTCCGTTTTCTTGGAAGAATAGGCGTATGGCCTCTTTCCATACAGCCACTGATGTTGAGCATTGTTCTAAATGGTGGGCTAGGCTTCCATACTGACCACATATTGTACATGAGGTATGAGTGACATTTGACCATTCAGCTGTGTCGTATACTCTCCTCATGCACCTCCATACATGTGCTCTTATCCTGGGTTAGAGTAGAGGGTGATGTGTGTATCTCCATACTTTTCTTTGAGTCTCCAGTTTGTAAGGTATGTCCATATGTCCAGGTAATCTATCCTGGCTATGGTACTTATGCTTTTGCCTATTATATTTTCTGTGACTGTTTGATCATTGATTTTCTGTCTGTGAGTTAGCCTTGGGCATCCTCAGTGACTGGTTTGGTCATTTATATAGATCTGCCATGTCACTCTTGGTAAGAGTTATATAGATAGAAAATCAATCAGTAATATTATTATAAAATGATTGGGTTGGACCCCAATTTTATATCTATTATTTAAAAGATTCAGTAGTAGCAGAAACTACTCTATATAATAACTACCCAAATCTTTATATCACTAACTCCATATTATTTATTAAATAATGTTGAAAAGGTTAGAGGAGGGGAGGATACCCAAGTGGTAGAGTAGGGACCTCTTCGCTGCCTCCCCAAGTTTGATTCTGGTACTGGAACTTTGGGTAGGGGACAATTATGACTGTGTTGGTATTGTGCACCAATACCCTAAACTGAGATAGTGAATAGCAAAGGCAGTCCATGGAGTTCCTGGCCTATCATATGCCATGCATGGAGGGTTTTCCAGATTTTATTCTCCTTTTCCATTCATTCGATTTTCTTTAATTGGTATGGTATTGTCCCCAGGTCAGCTCACCTTAAATCAAATAAAAGGGTTAGAGGAAATTATAGTTGTCCTAGCCAGAGCAGGTTTAGGTTTTAAACCAGTCATGGTATTTTTACTTCAACTTAGCTTGTGGTTATAGGTATGAGCAACTGCAACTATACCCAACATATTAATATTATATTGGTGCTAATATTTATGGTATGCATAAGTTACCAATCTTTCTGACCTTACTAAACTGTTTCAAATTGACCCATCTGGATTTCCTTTCACATTCCAGATTGTGTCTTAACTTATATCTCAGTTAGATTAGCTTAAAGGAACTGTTTTAGCCCTAAAATCCTTTAAGCTTTAATGATTCAAGGCCAGTTTATCAAACATGAAAAATGATTTGTGAGTAGTATTAATTTGAAGGTAGAGCAGAAGATGATTGGGTGAGATATAAAATAAAACAGTTGTAAAAGAGCTAAAGGTAGAATTTGATTGAATGAAAAATAGATTTAGCTTTTGGAACCTATATAGTAACTACTCAACTCTTCCTCTCTAACACTATATTATTTATTAAATGATGTGTTTTATTAAGTAGATGATAGGAGGGGTAGAGGAAAATATATTATTATAGCTAGTACAGGGTTTGAACCTGTTATGGTATTTTTACCCACCTTAGCTTGTGGTTACAGGTGTGCACAACTAAACCTGGTATACTAAGCCTGTATTGATACCAATATTTATACTGGCATAAGCTACTCAATCCTTCTGACTCCACTAATCTGTTTTAAATTGACCCATCTGGATTTCCTTTCACATTTCAGATTGTGTCTTAACTTAGGTCTCAGTTAATTAGCTTAAAGGAACTGTTTTAGCCTTAAAATCCTTTAAGCTTTAATGATCTAAGGTCAGTTATCAAATATGGAGATGATCGGTGAATAGTCTTAATTTGAAGGTAGAGCAGAATATGATTGGTAGATAAAATTTGTTTGAAGATAAAGCAGAAGATGATTGGGTAAAATATAAAATGAAATAAGTTGTAAAAGGAGCTAAAGGTAGATTTTGATTGAATAAAAAATGGAGTTAGCTTTTGGAATGGTGGAATGGTCCAGCACCACAAAATGAGGCGCAACCTATCCAGCAAGCCCAAAGCCTCACCCCTATACACCCTAAAATTTGGAATGTATTTGGCTCAATTGCCTTTGTTTTTAAAGCGCCACTGTCACAATTATTGAAACTGCATTATTCAACCTATTCCTAAATTTAATACTTGGCTTGTTTAGAGCAGTCCGGCTTTTCTGCTGCACTCTATATTTGTCAGGTTGGAATGAGTCCAAGGTATTGATTAGCCCAAGTTTTAATGCTTGTTTTTTGTGCTTTATATGCAAGTAAACCTGGGGGTCAAACCTTATTATTCATCTGCCATAGCATTGAGTTTTTATTATTTTTGGGCCCTTTCTTTTCTTAGTTGTTCACATAATCCTGATTTGCTCAATTTTAACTTACCAAGCGACTGGGTGGAGATTGTAGATCCCCAATCCAACAACGTCATCTTTGCCAACCCAGTAAGTCGTTCCACCCCACTTGACTTTTAACCTTTTAAAAGGAAACTGGTGAATGTTCCTGGGAGAAACCCGATGGGGCGCACATGTAAGCAGGGTCTGCCTTATAGTTATCGATCCTTTTCTAACCTTACTTTTATAGAATGGAGAAACCCCCGGGAGGGGAGTGGTGGGAGCTTTACGATCAGAGGCACAATCTGCCATACTATTATAATACAGGCACCCGCCAGACAGTTTGGCTCCGCCCGAAATCAGGCTTGGTGATTCCACTCTCCAAGATCCAGGTTAGTTTTCGTTTCGTTGGTAAGGCTTGTTTGGCATGGCCTTAACTTGATACGATACTCATGCCGATACAGACTTCCAGCTTAGGCAACAGGGCTCTTGCCTTAGATGATAAGAAGACAACCGAATCAAGGTCTGAATCCAAACGGAAGTCGTCCGACAGAAGTTTCAAGTCCAATTCAAGTTTGCACTCCAAAACGGGTTGCTTTGAGAAGAGTTCCGTCCCCAAAAAAGAAGAGGCCCCGAAGCTTAGTGTAAGCGGCGCTAAGTCTCGGGTTTAATTTTCAGATAACTGTGAAGGAAGCTCGACCCGAAAGCATGTTTTCTCCACCAGCTAACAATGAGCTTTCGGAGGCTAAACTTGACTCGCCAGTTCAAAGTAGAGCCTCGTCATACACCTCAGGCTTCAGGGCGGCGCCCACCGATTCAGATTTGGAGCACGGAATTTTATCGCCCACCCCTAACAAAGGTACCGTACTCAAGTATTAAGATAGCTAATAACTAGATGTTGCCGTAAAGATGTCTATAAAGAATGGCAACTCGAAAGTCCCCCCACCTGCCGAAAACCTGTAAGTCGGTGACGTTTTGCCTTCTGAATTCGCATAGGCCTAAATCGCTTCCCAGTGACCTACAGTCCGACATCAACCAGTTCCAAATTAACGGCTTTGCCCAGAGATTTTTTTCGACTCACAAGAAGGGGCTCTTTCGCAAAAAGATTCCGCTTGAGACGTTGCTAGTTTGGAGCGCAGTATGAAAGCAGGTTCGAGGACGAGGCTAATCTGATAGGATTCCCTCTACCAGCCGCTGCTTGTTTTAAGCAGACATCTGCACAAGGACGCCTTAAGGTGCTTCAAGGGCATCCAGCGGATGATGGGCGACCGGCCTCGCATCAGGGGGTGACGGATGCCATGGAGCTCCAGCGAGTGGTTGAGCGAGGAATTTTCAACAGCGAGTTGCGAGATGAGATCTACGTCCAAGTATGCAAGCAACTGACGCGTAACCCTAGCCCAACGAGTGTGAAGCTTGGGTGGCAGATTCTGGCGTCCATCGTTCTTTGCTTTCCCCCGTCCAAAAATTTTGAGAATTATTTCAAGCATTTCATTTGCCAGAATCAATCCACTGGGAACGCTGAGATTGGCATACTCTCCGCGTACTGCTGGAACAAGCTGCAGCGCATCTGCAAGGCGGGTCCAAAGGGAAAGGTGCCTTCGCTTGCTGACCTCGAACAGGCTATGGAGGCCCCCTTTAATCCATCAGTGTTTGGGGAAAACCTCCAGACTATCATGGAGCGCCAGATAAAGACGAATCCCGAGCTGAAGCTCCCTAAGGTGCTCCCCTTTCTAACGGATGCTGTCCTACAACTTCGTGGGGATCAGAGTGAAGGCATCTTTAGGGTTCCTGGGGATATGGAGCAGGTGGCCAGCCTCCGCCTCCGCATCGATAAAAATACGTACACCTTGGATGACATCACGGACTGCAACGTCCCGGGCTCTCTTTTGAAGTTCTGGCTCAGGGATCTTGAGGAGCCTCTGATTCCAGCCGAGTTTTATACCCGGTGCATCAAGGTGGCAAAGGATGTCAAGTCAGCCACCGAAGTTATTGAGTCGCTGCCCGAATTCAATTGCAGGGTTGTTAAATTTGTCATCCAGTTCCTTCAAGTCTTTGCTCGGGAGGAGAGCGCCAACAAGACCAAGATGAGCGTCCAGAACTTGGCGATGGTGTTTGCTCCCTCCTTCCTCCGTTGCCCGAGCGACGACCTTACCGAGGTGTTCACAAATTCGAAGCAGGAGCAGGAGTTTTTGGGGATCCTGATATCCAACTACCATACTGAGCCCCAGGAGCGATAAACCTAGAACTTCTACCCAACCCCCTCCTGTTTGTCACTAATTAGCTGTACCGCCTAATCTCTAACCTTTCACTGTATAGCGTGCTGGCCACTAGTGGATCTTGCCCCCATTTATATTTAATTATAGCTCATATGGTTTGCTTTGCTAATCGGAGTAGCTTTGAAATTCTGAAGCATTATAGTTTTAATCGGGGCTGAATTTTAGAGTTTTTAAGCTATGCCAATCAGGTTTACGCCAACAATTTAAATTTCGAAGCCTCTAAAATCCAACCCTGGCTAAACTCAGCAGCCTAGATGTCTATCTTACGCGGGTGGAACTTTATCAAGGATAGCCTACTAGACAATTGTACCTGCGCTCGATTGTGAACTAGAATTGCTTAGGCTAAAACATGACCATCTGTTGTAAGCGGCGACTGCATAGGTCCAAGGGGGTTTCTAACTTCAAATAACAATGCTTCCTGTTTGACAACAGGAAACGCACTCTGGGCCACCATTGATTGAGGTGGAGAAATGCAAGACCTTGGCTTAAAATTACTTGGGCAACCGTTGCCTACAATAAAATAAAAGATACTACTAGTAAAATCTAGTACACAAAACCCAGGTGGTTATTGAAAGGGTATGAGGGGATATATATAATCTAGGTGACAAATGACAATCAAATACCCACCCATCAATTATTATTGGCATCAATTGCCAGAAAGTAATACAAAATTAGGCGTTGACCTATAGCCTTTGTTCTGCTACTAGGCTGAAACTTACTTTGGAATGTTTACAAGTTTGCAGCAGTTGCACCCACAAGATTTAGCAACGTTAAAAATATTTGTGATTAAGCCCAATCTTTTCAGCAAGACTATTTGACAAACTAGCTATATTTGATTGGTTAAAGTCATATGCTTTTAATTTTAAGGCCCAATGGGCCAGTCTCCTTTCAGGCTCATTTAATTTGTACAGCCATCTCAGCAAAAATTTGCCCACCACCACCTTAAATGGATTCCGTGGATGTATACTTAGAACTGCTTATAGGCATATATTACCATTTGGGATTCATTCTCTGTTACAGTGTAGTTTCACTCCTGTCTACTCAGTGTTTGGCTCATGTATGCTACAGGGTGTTTGTTACCCACTTTCATCCACTTGACTCATTATAGCACTGATTGCCATTAAAGATACATCTGTCTGTATAAACAAAGGGCAATCAAAATGGGATATTGTAAGATTGATTCAGCTATTGGATACATTCTAAGTGCATCAAATGAGTTATATGCTTCTTAGTTCCACTCAAATTATTGCTTTGCATATTTTAATAATTGGAAGAATGGCTCAGCGATGGAAGCAAAGTTATTTATAAAATGGCAATAGTAGCCATTCATTCCTAAAAATACTTGAATACCTTGGACATTTCTTGCGCTTGACATGGCCCAATTCAACTTAACTTTAAGTGTTTGGGGGCGTAATCCATTGGTGTCCATTTAAACCTAAGTACTCAATTTCTTTTTGAAAAAGTGACCTCTTCAAGGTATCTATCTTCAGGGTTAATGCTAATAATTTCTTGAAGACCTCATCCAAGTGTTCAAGGTAATCTGTAAATGTGCCACTAAAGAAATTGATGTTGTTTGGATAGACAAGCATGCACAACAATTTCAGGTCATCTAACACATATCCATTGCATGTTGAAATGTAGATGGGACATTGCATAGGCCTTGCAGCAATCACTTTAATTAATTCAAATTTTTAGAAGTAATAATTGCACATTTTTATTTATCCTCCTTAGGTAGTTTAATTTGCCAGTATCCTGATATAAGGTTTATGGAAGAAAAGGATTGCACCCCTCCTAGGCAATCCAGAGCATCATCTATGCATGGCAATGGATGAGTCCTTTTTATTTTATTTAACTAGTGGTAATCAATAACTATTCAGTTGGATCCATCTTTTCACAATTAATATTGGGCTTGCCCAAAGACTGAATATGGAACCACTAACCCATGATCAATAATTTCCAAATTTATTAGCAACCATAGCCTTACTTAAACGTGACTATTTTATGGGTACCATTTGAATTGGAAATTTATCTCTGACCTCAGCCTTATGAACAATCTCTACTAAAACTGAGGGCATTATCATCTTATGCAAACAAATTTTAATATTTCCCAAACAATTTAAGGACCTCATCCTTCTGTTGTTCATAAATCCTTGTAAGGTTTCATCAAACTGAATATGGCAAAAATTGCCTTAGATTTTGGGTCATCCAGTAACCCTATCTCACTTAGTTGGCCAAAGTCTTGGAACATTAAAAGTAACTTAGTTGGAATAAAGTGGACATATGCTATCACCTGATTGTTTCTACCTTTATCGGTTTATCCAACAAATTGTCATCCAAAACCTCAATTTTATCATGACATGGGATTAAAATCCCAGATGAGACTTATGGTTAAGTTCTAGCTTTTTGCCATGGTGCATGAACTTTGGCATACATATACTCAGGTTTTTGAAATGTAAGGCCAGTTTTGATGATGCACTTCTCCTTAAAATCAATAATCTTTGGCCTTTGCACCCTCAACGGAATTTCACTGCACTCCTTAATTTGATCAGGTGAGTTATTGATATGGCAATCAATCTGGTGATACTTTATTAAGATGATTCCATCTGCATATATTAAATTGTTGTAATTATTTCTTCATATTTGGGTAATTCACCCTTTTGTTATAAGACGGTGGCTCATTTGCCCTAAAATTTTAAAATTATTTATTTAAAATTATATTAAACACATACTGTTGCATGAAGTTGGTGCTAATTATTATCTCAATTCTGGTTTGGAAAACAATAGCTGGTGCGGTGATAATCAGTAATCTGAACAGTAACGGCAGAGCACCTTAGGTTCATTAGAAGTTGTATTTTGTAGTCCCACAGTCCTGTAAACCTTATTAGGTCTAGATCTGGTGAAGACCTTAATCTCTTCACCAGATTTGTAAAGATAATTTTAATTGGAGCCCCACTACTAATGTTTGCTCAATCCTTTACTATATTACCAAAAAAATCTGCATATGTTAATTGGATATTGTGAAAGACAGTTTAATTTGATAATAGTGACATTGCTGGTTGAATCAAATGCTTATAAAAGTTGGTCAGAGACATTGTGGAATTTCTCCATAATAGTACTCATTAAATTTAGTATATTAATGTGGTTCAATGCAAAATTATCCTGATCCATGCTTATCTGCTTATACTAGAGCTATTTTATAAAGGGCTTGCAAATCCTGAGGAGCACCCCCTGCACATCAACCATGAGGAGTTTCCATTCAGGACAAATAAGGGGTTTAAGAAAGCTATCCCTTTATTTTCCAGGGAGATTATACCCATGTGGTAGATGAGAGGTGAGTGACGGCCTACCCCCTAAGCTTGCTCCCCTGCCTCCCTCTTATCACCACCCAGGAGTGGTGCAGAAAATTGTGGGAGAGTGCCTGGAAATGGCAGCAGTATGAATCTATCACTAATGGGAAGTTTATGCCTGCTCCTCTCCTCCCAGTAATCTCTAGCCCCAATTTATGTTTTGTTAAGATTAATAAATTAGCGCCCAGCAAACTGAATTGTCTGCTGTATGCTTGGGTTTGAAATCCTGCGAATTTGTTTCCTCTTCTCCAAAAAGGTGAGCCCATCATTAACAGGTTTGGATACAATGAACCTCTTCAATATGCAAAGGAACCTTCCATCTCTACCTAGCCATGGGCACAACCAGTCATTTGCTGGTTGAATCATTGTAAATCCGCTAAGCAAAATTGTGCAAGGAGGAAAATTTTATTGAAAAAAATTTAAGACTGATTAAGTGGCCAAGTTGAAAAAAATTTAGCGTTGTGAATAATCTGGAGTGTCAATACACCATAATTGAGTGTGAACACGTTATGATAGTTAATGCAGGTTTTCCTATTACTTGAGCCCCAACACTTAAGACAATAGTCCCCCACAGATACTGTTGTTAATCAATATTTACTATTTGTCTTAATAAACAAATCTTTGTTTTAAAATTTTTAAAAAATACATTATTTTAGCTATTTGTTAGCCGCGTTCTCAGCAGGTGCCATGTTTCCTGGTCTTTGTAACAACTGTGCCAGAGAAGCTATCTTACTACTCTATTACCCTCCCTACTTGAATGGGGTGATCAGAATGCTGGTAACTTGAGGATGCTCTCATTTTAGATGCCTTATAGCATCATTATGTAGCCTTGCTCTTTGAGGTGAATCCCATCCAATAGGATAAATTTCCCATTTCTTCTTTGCATTTGACCCCTTGTGTTCCCAGAGAGGATTTTGGACCCCGTGGGCGCCTAAGGAAACAACTGCCGTGGAATCTGCGGCCACTACTCTTGTAACTGTGTGATTACTGGTGGGTATGCTAGCAACAGTGATTTACAACCATAGATTCTAAGTTGTTCCCATCCCAATGAAGTACCAAGTCATACGGACAGTTATACCTCCAGTATTCTTGTTTATGCTCCAGGTGGCCACTCAACCAGCCTGGAAGGCTGGTCTTAACTTTATTAGCCAGTTTTATGGCAGGACTGCATCATTTCTTCAATTAAAGGCTCAACTGCCTTGATTAGAACTGATGAAACTTGAGAATAGGAAGAAATAGTCTGTTCCTTGTCTATTATCTATTATTTTTTTTATAAATTACTTGAATAACCTTGGCCTAAGGGGTAAACAGGTTGGCATTTCCCTTTGATTTTGTAAGTCCTGGTGAATGTCCTCTGGGCATCAATTGGGCCATCTTTCCATTATCAAGCAAGAAGGTACTGAAGAGGATGGCCATACCCCTCATTACTCAGGGTGATCTCACTCACATGGTAGATGAGCGCTGGGTAATAGCCCTTCCGTTTTGGATCCCACTTTGGGTACCCACACTCTCCTTGACAGAACTGTTACGAGGAATCAGTGGATCTCTGTGCCAAGATCGCTGTAATGGAATTGATTGCAACTAATTTGAGCAGCAATCAGCCCGTTACTCAGATTTCAAATGGTCAAAAAGGTATGAAGACTGAGCTATCAGCCAGAATGCTCAATGGTTGTGATTCAGTTTACACGATGATCAAAAAATCCCCCTCCCAAATCCATCAGGCATCACCCTCAATGGGCAGGCAATAGCATTGGACACCATCGATGAGGTTTTGAAGCTTCCTGCCAGCAAACCGGGCGTTGTGCCTGATGCAATGCCACTGACTGCAACTCAGCCTGCCGCCAAATTTTGCAATGTTGGTCCCCAGGAACTAACCCGCCTATTCCCAAATAGTTCACCACTTAGGTTGAACTGACCACAACTTGGCCTGACGCCAAATTTTGTGATGTTGGTTCCCAGGGAACTAACCCGCCCATTTCCCAAATAATTCGCCGCTTAGGTCAAACTTGCAGAACCTGATCCAAGCTTGTTTCCCTCCAAATCAACGATTATTTAATCAGTCGCATTGCACTGAGAAAATTGTTATTTGATTATCCTTCCTTAAATTTTCCAATAAAAACAACCCTCCCCAAAATTCAGTTTTTATCTGTTGAAAATTAAGCTCCCATCCAGTTCCATATTTGTCATACCAGCAGCAGTGCCTTTGGACTTCTGGTTTGCCATTTGGCTGCTCTGGCATCTGGGCTGGCAGGCCAGTCTAATTCTTACTTGCTGTCCACCTGACATAATTGACCAACCATCAATCTCTACCATTTCCGCCTTTCTCATAGATATTGGTGCAGCAATGGTCCCTTATTTCCAACTGAATCAGGTTGTAAAGAAGATTATCCCTGCCCACATTAGTCCCGTCCCACTCAAAACTCCAAACCCATACCCCATAGTTGCTGCAGCTATCTTGCCCATTTTGGTAGTGTCTGACATCTCAACTTGCAATGAGTTTGTTCCCCAAAGCCCAGTAGTTTCCCAGCTGTTGCCCTTCAAAGGTGCAATTCCCATGGAACTGGAACCGATCATCATTAAAAATGGGGAAGAGGCCGAGGAAGAGGCTATCCTGGCATCCCAGAAATCGAGACATTCTGTCCAATATCTCATGGCCTGGAAAGGATATCTGGCCTACAAGAACAGTTGGGGCAAGGCGTGCAATTGCACAAATTTCATGAACCTGGTCGAAGCGCTCCACATATCCCAATCTGAGATTCTCCATTTCCCCCAAAACCTGCATCAGTAATGACAATCAAGTTAACCAAGGTGCACAAGAATGTGGCTCTTGTACAGTTTCCCAGTGATGAGGCTCTTCTCCTGGAAAAAGGAAAGGGTAATGTAAGTAACGGTAAACATCCTCTGGGCATTGATCGGGCCATCTTTCCATTCCTAAGCAAGAAGGTACCAAAGAGGATGACCATACCCCTCATTACTCAGGGCGATCTCACTCACATGGTAGATGAGTGCTGGGTAATAGCCCTTCCACTTCAGATCCCACTTCCAGTACCTTCACTCTCCTCAGCAGAACTGTTACAAGGAATCAGTAAAATCTGTGCTGAGATCACTGAAATGGAATTGATTGCAACTAATTTGAGTGGCAACCAGCCTGATACTCAGATTTCAAATGGTTGAAAAGGTATGAAGACTGAGCTATTGGCAGGAATGCCTGACAGTTTCAATTTGGTTTACACGATGATCAAAAAATCCCCCTCCCCAAATCTGTCAGGCATCACCCCCAATGGGCAGATACCTGCCAGCAAATTGGGCATTGCGCCTGACACAATGCCAATAACTGCAACTCAGCCCACCACCAAATTTTGTGATGTCAGTCCCCAGGGAACTAACCCACCCATTCCTGAATAGTTCACCACTTAGGTCAAACTGACTGCAACTTGGCCCGCCGCTGAATTTTGCGATGTCAGTCCCCAGGGAACTAACCCACCCGATTCCTGAATAGTTCACCACTTAGGTCAAACTGACCGCAACTCGGCCTGCCACTGAATTTTGTGATGTCAGTCCCCAAGGAACTAACCCACCCATTCCCAAATAGTTCACCACTTAGTTCAAACTGACTGCAACTTGGCCCGCCGCTGAATTTTGCGATGTCAGTTCCCAGGGAACTAACCTGCCCATTTCCCAAATAATTTTCCGTTTAAGTCAAACTTGTGGAACCTGGTCCCTACTTGTTTTCCCTCAAAATTGATGAATATTTAATCAGGTGCATCACACTGAGAAAGGAGTTGGTTGAATCTCTTTCCTTAAAATTTCCAATAAAACAACTTCCCCCAAAATCCCATCTTTATCTGTTGAGAATTAAGCTTCCTTTACTTTTCTTTCTTGTTGCAATCGCTTTTGCAACCTATTCAATTCAAGTCTGAATCTAGTTTGATAATCTCACAGAGGAGATTAGTCTGCGCCCATGTCAGGGAGCAGTTGGGCAAGTAAAGTAAGAGGAGAAAGTGGAAGGCCCACGGCCTCAAACGTTTGAAAATGCCCCAGAGAAACTGGCGAAATAGAATTTTTTTTAAAAAACTGGCGGTCACTATTTCCCCAGAAATCCTCGCATGGCAAGCATGATGCAACCAGTACATCAACACACCACACTCTCAGCCACTTTTGTTGGTGGAATGTGGAGTACGCATGTTTCTGGACATTCAACAAACAGCCTTATGAGAAAATTTTTTGTGAAGATGTGCACACCTTTTCCTGACTGCGGTGTATGTCGCACCTCACTCCATGTCATGTGGTTGGCTGGACCTAGGTTTCAAAAACAAAGAGGCAGCAGATGAGGCTGCTGCAGTGTGCGTAGTGGTCAACCTCCATTGAGGGCAATGGGTTGTCAAAACCAAATGCACTAGATGGACAAAATCCAACCAAATTTTCCTCACATTTGACTTTTTGCCTACTACGGTAAAATGTGACATTTTGGAACAACACCTGAAAGATGGTCTCGCCATATATGGCGAAATACAATCTTTAAAATGCAACGCTTCACGCTGATGCCACACCTGTGCACTGGCAAAGCCATCGCAGTTCTGACCCCGACTAAGGAGATCATGAAGGACCTAACCCAGATCCTGCACTCCACTTTTATTGACATCGCAGGGCATACCATCCACCCATTCCAGGTAACTGTGGACAGCGCCCCCCCATCTGCACCCACTGTGATGCGTTCAGCCATAAGGCACACGCATGCCCCACCAAGGAGGGCGTCACATTCCAAGAGCACCCCTCGGTGGCCATGGCCAGCAGAGAGGCGCACTACGAACCAACTGCAAGCACCAAAGAGGCTTTCCTGTGAGGAGCACAAGGCTGCTACCTACTGGTAAAGCCTATCTCCCCACAAGTGTGGAAGAAGGCCAAGCAGGCCCGCAGGGCCGCGGCCAAGGAAGCGGCCAAAGCCACCACCACTATCCCACACTCCCAACGCCAAGAGGACATTGAAATCTTTGCAGTGAAAGCAACTTGGGAATCCATCAACCAATCAGATTGGGAAGCCCATGCCGATTGGGCCACTCAATCTGAGGATCTGATGGGGGACTCAATCTCACCCAATCGTTGTACCCAAGCTCCAGTTGAAACTGACTTGGGACCCATCCCAACTGAAATTTTTTTTGACCTGCTCAACGGTGCACTGAACTCATCTGTACCACAAAATTTTTTTCCAACATTGGGGAAACAAAAAGCGAAGGCTAAAGCCAATGCAACTCTTTCTGCCAAAATTAACAAAAACTGATAGTGTTGCTGCTAACACCCGCACTGCTGTGAAGGCCCATGGGGATCTAGAGGAGGCTAGTGGGCCCAGGTGCCCACCCCCTTGCACCTAAGGTGTGATGGGGGAAACCTTCACTTTAGGGATGTTGAATATCGCTGGACTCAAGGCCTCCCTATCCCAGGCTAGGAAACTGAGTTTTTTACAACAAAATTTACCCGTGGATATCCTGGCCATCCAGGAGTCCCACTGTCCACGAGGTTCTGAGGAAGCTTGGAAAACAATGCTCCTCCCATCCCTATCCTTTTGGTCAGAGAACTGTGGGGTGCTAGTTCAGAAAAACAATTTTTTCAAAATTTTATCATCAGAAACATTCCTCAATTGCTGAGTCCTCATTGTCACTTTCTCATGGGCTGACGTGGTACACGCTATCATCAACATCTATGCCCCAAATGGTGCACAAGAGCGTCAGGAATTTTTCTCGTCAGTCAAATCCCTCCCACTACCCCCAGACCCTTTTGTAGTTGGCAACATGAACTGTTGGCTAAATACTCCAACGGACTGGTGGCCTTCCTCCTCTCACGCCCCCCAGGGCTACATTGGACTTTGCATTATAAAGGCCACCCTTGGGCTAATGGATGCGCTGCCATGGCAAGCCTCGCTGCTTGAGAACATGACGCGCCCCCACATCCACAACAGCCAATTAAGGTCCATGACCCGCATAGACCTTATCCTTACATCGGAGAAATTCCAACCCCACATATACCACTTTAAAACAACAAAAATGGAATTCTCTGACCATCGACTGGTCTCAATAACCTACCACCTACCTGTCACAGCTGCTAAGGCCCCACATTGGTGCAAAATCTGCCCCTCTGAGCTCGCGTCACCAGGATTTTCCACGTGGGTGGAATCAGCAACTTTGGTAAAAAAGTTTGTTACACCATTTTGTGCGGACCCCATTTCCACATGGGCAACTTTCAAAGGAGATACCATCCACCAGTATTGCCACCTCTCCTCCAGATGCTCACGAGCCACATTGGCTGTCATTTCACGCACTCTGGCAGAGTTGGCACACCTGGAGTCCAACATCCCAGCTACCGATACAGCCCTGCATGGGGCTGAATGTTGGTGGAGGCAGCTGCCCACCTCAACGCGCTCGAAAGGCAACACAAACATCAGGTTTGTGTTCAGTACAGGGCCAAATGCATCACAAATGGTGATAAGTGCACCGCATATTTTTAAAAAAAATTTGCACCACGCCAGAGCATGGCCTGCACACAGGTGCGAAGATTGGATGATTCCATTGTGGATACACCAGCTAAAGTGGCAATCAAAACACAAAAGTATTAATCCGAGTTGTACCATTCCAATCCAATTCAGCTGGCCAAAGTGGTGGAATTTCTTGACTGAGCCCACATCCACACCATTTTCTGATACCCAGAAATAATGAATTTGATTACTCTGAACAAATTATGGACAGCCATTCGCGGTGCACCAAACCAAAAATGCCCAGGCCTGGATGGCATTCCATATGAATTCTATAAAAAGTACTTCAAATATATATCCACACTACTGTTGGCCTCACTTAACCAGAGCCTTTTGGAAAACGTGCCTCCTGCCAGGAGGACAAGAGGCCTTCACTGTCACACTCTTCAAGAAAGGGGACAAGCTAGACTTAGCCAACTGGCGCCCCATTTCTTTAACTAACATGGATACAAATATTTTAACAAAAATCATGGCTAACCATTTAGGGATTATAGCATCTGCCATAATCTCCCCAGAAAAATTCAGTTTCATACCCAGAAGGTCAATTTGAGACAACGTGCACTCAGTGGCCAACGCGTGCCAGTCCACAGCCTCTGGGGCACTTGCATTCTTGACCAACAGAAGGCCTATGATAGAGTAAACTGGGAATACCTCAGGGCCTGCCTCCATCAATTCCGCTTACCCCTCGCTTCATCAACTGGGTGATGCTGCTCACGGAATCTGCAACAATGGCAGTACATGGACCTGGCTTCCTAATGGAAGTAGTCCGCCCTCAAAGGGGATTGCGACAAGGGGACCCCCTTAGCCTACTCTTATACAACTTCAGCCTTGACCCACTACTTCGAAATGTGAATGCCCAACTCACCAGGGTCCATGTGCCAGGCCAAGCCCCAGTCAAGATGATGGCGTTTGCAGATGACTGCGTGGTTGGGGTGTCTAATAGTAAAGATGCACGTGCACTTGAAGCTCTCATCCAGGAGTATTCCTGGGTAAGTAACGCTGCACTGAACGCCTCCAAAACTGAAATCATCCTCCTTGGTTGGTATCATAACTGCTAGGCCCCTGCAACCAGCGCCCAGCCTGGCCCATCTTCTCACACACGCGCTCGCCCTACCAGCTCACCCCACACTGCCCCACTGGTGCTCCCCTTTGTGCTACACCCTACCATAGGGCCGGTCCGCCATCTGGGCGTGTGGGTGGAGGCAGGCGGATACGCATCAGCAGTAATGGAGAGTCATATTCTAGACAACGTGACAAAGTGCATCACCTCCCTCGGAGCCCACCCTACTTCCCTTACAGGCAGGGTCGTTTGGCCAACTCTATGCTCCTCTCCAAAGTCTGATTTGGAGCCCAGGCCATCCCCTTCTCCCCAAGCTTCTTCAAATCCTTGCATGCCCTGCTGCAAGGATGGCTATGGTCAGGACGCCCTCCACCAGTACAGTTAGAGGTCATGTTTGGCCCTCAGCAGCATGGAGGCATGGGCCTGCTTGACTTCAGAGCCCATGCGGCCAAGATCTTGGGTACCTGGATTGCAGCTGTCACCGCCCCTACACTCCCCTCCCAACACTGGTCCCGCGTGGCCCACTCCAACTTCTCCCACGCCTTGGGCCTCAACAATCCATCGAACCCCCACTCCCTGATGAAATACCTGGCTTCACACCCATCGGCCACAGGTCCTCACGGCACTAAGACCCACTACAAACAAATCCTCCTCTCCATGCGGAGTGCTGAGTGGAGAATTCGTATTAGTGGACATACAACCTGAAGAGGCTGCCCCTCACCTCAGTTCACACAAGAGGTACAGGGGTTACCCATTCAAGATGGCTTTAACCCCACACGGCCCCATGTCCTATCCGGGGTGGACTACCTGGACATGATGGACATCCCTTACTCCATTGAGACCCAAAAAACCATCTAGATATACGCACACCATCCTCTGTTGCAGCCTCAAATCCGTTCCCATGTGTGGCGCTGCCTGAGGCGGGTGTACCGTACAGCTGAGCGCTCTAATGCTTTACACTCATCCTGCGTCGTGTGTGGCCAGTATGGAACGCTGTTCCACCGCTTGGAGAAGTGTCCTACCTCTGAAGTGATATGGCGCGAAGTTCAACGTCTGCTGGTCCAGGATCAAATACATCCCTTCAGTCTGTCAAGAGACATGTTTGCCCTATCAATGGCCTCCCCCCTTCCACCCTCCCTCCATGCACTGGTGGTTGCAATCGCCATGTGGACCATCCACACGATTGTCTTGGATGCCATCGCAGGCTCCATCCCTACCCTCCCAGAAGCAGTCCACAGATTCCGGTCTAAATTGGTGGACCACTTTCAAGCATGGATGTTTGGATACCTCCCACCACGCCACCAACAGCTGTTCTCCTCATGGTTCCCAGTTTGGTTCATCAAATCAGA
This sequence comes from Massospora cicadina, assembly GCA_022478985.1. Classification (NCBI taxonomy): domain Eukaryota; kingdom Fungi; phylum Entomophthoromycota; class Entomophthoromycetes; order Entomophthorales; family Entomophthoraceae; genus Massospora; species Massospora cicadina. The sequence continues at coordinate 14,087 of JAKSZP010008154.1, read as the reverse complement.
CCCCTTCCCTCACACGTGTTCAATTGTGGCTACGGCCCCTTCAGACGTTCCCTCCCCTTCCCCATAAGTAGCGTTCCCGCTTGCAACAAGAGATATCATCGCTTCTCTGGGGTGCCTCCCCTGTTACTACATTTTGTCTCTTTTGGGTCAAATTCGGAAGTGTCCGTCCCATGGTTGGCCTTCCCCGCAATAAATTTAAAATTTATAATTAAGCTCCCTTCCAGTTCCATATTTGTCATACTAGCAGCAGTGCCTCTGGCAATCTGGTTTGCCACTTGGATGCTCTGGCATCTGGGCTGGCAGGCCAGTCTAATTCTTATTTGCTGTTCACCTGACATAATTGACCAACCATCAATCTCTACCACTTCCACCTTTCTCATAGATATTGGCACAGCAATGGTCCCTTCTTTCCAACTGAATCAGGTCATGAAGAAGGTTATCTCTGCCCACATTAGTCCCATCCCACTCAAAACTTAAACCCATACCCCATAGTTGCTGCGGCTATCTTGCCCATGTCAGTAGGGTCTGACATCTCAACTTGCAATGAGTTTGTTCCCCAAAGCCCAGTAGTTTCTCAGCTGTCACCCTTCAAAGGTGCAATTCCCATGGAACTGGAACCTACTATTGTTGGAAAAGGGGAAGAGGCCGAGGAAGAGGCTATCCTGGCATCCCAGAAATCGTGACATTCCATTCAAAATCTTGTGGCTTGGAAAGGATATTTGGCCTATGAGAACAGTTGGGGCAAGGCGCGCGATTGCACAAATTGCATGAACCTGGTTGAAGCGTTTCACATATCCCACCCTGAGATTCTCCATTTCCCCCAAAAACCTTCATCAGCAATGGCGATCAAGGCGCACAAGAATGTGGTTCTCATACAGTTTTCCAGTGATGAGGCACTTCTCTTGAAAAAGGAAAGGGTAATGTAAGTCCCAGTGAACGTCCTCTGGGCGTTGATTGGGCCATCTTTCCATTCATGAGCAAGAAGGTACCAAAGAGGATGGCCATACCCCTCATTACTCAGGGCAATCTCGCTCACGTGGTAGATGGGCGCTGGGTAATAGCCCTTCTGTGTCAGATCCCGCTTTGGGTACCTGCACTCTCCTTGGAAGATTTGTTATGAGGAATCAGTGAAATCTGCACCAAGATCGCTGAAATGGAATTGATCCTAACTAATTTGAGAGGCAATCAGCCCAATAATCAGATTTCAAATGGTCAAAAGGTATGAAGACCAAGCTATCAGCCAGAATGCCCAACGGTTTCAATTTGGTTTACATGATGATCAAAAAAATCCCCCCTCCCAAATCCATCAAGCATCACCCCCAATGGGCAGGTAATAGCATCGGACACCATTGACAAGGTTCAAAGCTTCCTGCTGGTGAATTGGGTGTTGTGCCTGATGCAATGCCACTGACTGTAACTCAGCCCACCTCCTAATTTTGTGATGTTGGCCCCCAGGGAACTAACCCACCCATTCCTGAATAGTTCACCGCTTAGGTTGAACTGACCGCAACTTGGCCCACAGCCAAATTTTGTGATGTCAGTTCCCAGGGAAATAACCCACTTATTTCTCAAATAATTTGCCGCTTAGGTTGAACTTGCGGAACCCAATCCTGGCTTGTTTTTCCTCAAGATGACTACTTAATCAGGTGCATCGCACTGAGAATATTGTTGGTCAATTCTCCTTCCTTAAATTTTCCAATAAAAACAACTTCCCCTAAAATCCCATTTTTATTTGTTGAGAATGAAGCTCCCTCCCATTCCATATTCGTCATACCAGCAGCAGTACTCTGGCATTCTGGTTTGCCGCTTGTATGCTCTGTCATCTGGGCTGGCAGGCCAGTCTAATTCTTACTAGCTGTTCTCCTGAAAGATTTCTTATTCTTCAGAACTTTGCAATGTGGCCATTATTTCCATGTTGATGACAGGTATATAGAAATTTTGTTTTTGGCAATATTCCCATGTAATTTACATGTTAAAAGCTAAATTGAGTATGTCATTGGTTATTCTACATATTTGTAAATATTCAACCATATATGAAGTCATCTTGCCAGAATCTAAGAAGTCAATCATGGCTCAATTTTATTCTGTATAGGGACAGAGTGCTAACTTCATTACAATTTGTGCACCAGAATCATTCAGTGCTCCTGCTTCAGTGAAAATTTGAGCCTCTATATATAACCTATTGGCAAAGGCATCTATGGTTTCATTATTGTTGGACTGAATACACATAAATTCTTGCTTTTTTTGGTTTTCAAGGCGCTCTGGACTGAAAAATTCACACACAATGTTATTTTTCCTCATTTTAAGTCCACTAGTTGGTCAGTAATCTTGGTAGAGCAAGATTTTGGATCTCTGAAATTAGACAATTCAATAAATTAATTGCCTTATGACAACTATTGCATGCCATCTTTGTCACATTGAAAAGCTTAATATATAAAGGAACATCATTATTATAAAATTCAGGAAGTTATGGAGTCATTCTGAAAACTTCAATTGTAAGGGAGTTGAGGCCATTGTTTCTTAATAAGAAATCCTGCTCTGAAACTTCCCCCCATTTTTTCAAATTTGACTTACATACTTTTAACTCAGTTTTTAATGCAAGTTTCTTCCAACGCCCTATTCAATTAAGAGATTTCATTGGCATTCTTCTCTGTAAATTCTACTAAAATTGTAATCTGTTCATGCATCACAAAAATTTCTTTATGCACCCTCATCTCAAAGTGGTCACTGCTCCATACCTTAATTGATGCATCATTTATTATGTGGACTAATTGCCGTATAATTGTCAGATTCTGGTGGTTGACTCAAAAATAAACTTTTGACAACCATCATATTGGGCAACTATCCTTTCAATGCTTGAGTTAAGACCTATTGCAATTATACAACTCAGGACGATTATCTCAATGACAATTTGATCAAGTAATTTATCAGGCGCTCAGCCCAAATATACTTGCATATTATGGCCAATTACAATGCATCAAATCTAGGCAATTGGTCCCAATTATCAAAACACAAACCATTCAATCATATACAAAAATAATTTGGGGATGACCTGAACTTACATTCAAAAGTCCCGTAGACATTTAAACAAATGAACAACATTATCAATTTTCTGCCTGAGGGCGCAATTTGTATGTTGATACACATAATTAGCATGATAGCACTTACGTGGACCGCCCAAAGGGGGTTAATTAAGGCTACTGAGGAAGAGGTCTGCCAATGTCCCAATTAAGGGTGCATCATTTTCTTCAATCAAGGCCAAAATTTCACAGAAGGTGTGTTTTGTCAGCAGTATGATGAAACTGAAATCCTGAAGATCTTAGGACAACTTTTCATGCTTTTATCACAATTTTTGTACCTGAAATCCTCCTGATTTTGGGAGTATTTTACCACCAATGAACCTAAGAAAAGGTTTTAGTTGTAGGCCAAACTGAGTGGAAAAATAGCTGTTGAAATTTTGTGCTGGATGTGGCCAGGAGATTCCATAGAGTTATAAATACCGGCGCCTGGCCTAATGACCATTATCAAATAAATAGCTTATAATAAAGTTATATTTATTTTATCCTTTTCCTGGTTTTTTATCCCAAATCCCATTTTTGGAGAAGTGTCGACAAACTGGTAGACCAAATCCCCAGTTTGTATTTAATCCTGCCTCAGATGAAGTTCCCAATTACAAAGAAAAATTACACCCAAAATTGGCCAGAAGAGTCGAGGCAAATTTAATAAGCCTAGTGAGTTAATAGATGGTTTGAATCCCATAGGCACTATCAAGGATCAATTATTGGAACTTTGGGCTGAATAGATGTGCAGGATACCAATTTCCAAGTGAGCGATCCTCAGATTTTGACAATGGTAATGGGCTCAAATTTTCCCTGTAGTGAGCACCAATTTCTGTAAGTGGCAACTTTGCAGGTATGAAATGGATTTCTAACTTTAGATAAGAATGCTTCCTTTTACAACAGGAAGCGCATTCTGAGCCACAATTGGTTCAGGTGGAGAATTGTAAGACCTTGTCTTAAAATCACTTAGTTAATAATTGCCTAAAATAAAAAAGAAAATATACCAAAAGTAAAATCTAGTACACAAAACCAAGGTGTTTATTGAAAGGGTATGAGGGGATATATATAATTTAGGTAACAGATGACAAGCAAATACCCACCCAAAAATTATTATTAGCATCAATTACCAAAAGGTAATAAAAATATAGACATCAACCTATAGCCTTCATTCTGCTACTAGGCCAGAACTTACTTTGGAATATTTAAAAATTTGTGGCAATTGTGCTTCAGGATTTAATAAATTAAAAGTAATCAGCAATTAAGCCCAAAACTCTCAGAAAAACTATTTTACAATCTATCTATATTGTATTAATCAATAGAAATTAAGTTAATTCAGAACTTCCCATATAGGAAGTATAAAATATCAAAGTCATCTAAATTAATTGGGAATCATGCCAGACTGTCTGACAATTATAAGTCCAATATATTGAAAAGAGTGGTTTAATGGTAAATGTTGAAAATATCGGCCAAAAGTCTCTGGTCAATTCTTGGTGGAACCCCGTGAATTGGGGTAACAATTCTATTAATAAAACTCAGGCAAAAAATACTAATTTGGGCATTCAGATTGAACCAAACATGCAGCGAAATCAAGGGAGTCATTAAGAGGTCCCTCCCCACCTTACAAAAAATATAGCTCAACTCACACTGCGGAGACCTGCCCCTTTTATAGGGTTTGAGGGATCCTTGCAATGTGCAAATATTTTCTCATTAAATGATTGGGTAAAATATATCAAGACCCTAATTCATGGATCTAAATTACCTGTCATCACCCTCCATTGGCCTATTAATAAATTAAGGCAAGTTCTAAATGCCTAATAGGTCCACCACCCATATTACCTAATTCAGAATTTACTAAGCAATTTAAACTTTGAGCCTCAACACTTTAAATAATAAGTATTGACTTATTAAGGGGTTCATTTCTTACCCACGCAGCAATTAATAAAAATATAGAAAATACAACTTTCTAGATTTTAGTGTTTATTTATTTTTAATATTATCAGTGGTTTCAATCCCCTATTTGTTAGAGTTTAAGCCTAAACGCACCAGCGAGCTTAATAAATCATAAAATCTGATACAGACTAAATATTATGCTACCTTTAGAACATATTGAAAGAATCATAATCTGGTTAATTTTTATAACCATTTAGAATTAATCAACACCATGTATATGAAGCATTTGGATACCCACTTTAGTTCAGAATCCTTACTACATCTCAGATGACACAATATGCCATCTGTTACCAGACTTTATTTTTAAATTCTGACTCTGTAGCAGAGTAGTCACCGTTGACTAGTACATAAGGCTCTAATATTAATGATATGTCACTACTTTAATTTTAGTTTTTAAGGTGGATTTACCTTTAGATATATACCACATTGGTTTAAATGAAAAGTGAAAGTATGGTAATAGAGGGAAAAACTCAATAATAGAGGTCTAAATTCTTGCAAAAGATCTGATTGCTCAAACTTAAATGATCTAACTTCACTGATTTGATTGGATGGATCAAGAAATGTTATATGAATCCACATATATTGAAAGTCAATATAGGCGCAGTGGTGTCAAATTTTATAAACATAGGTTGTAATGCGCCCATAAAACAAAGTGCCATATGAAGATAATGTCAGAAAAGTGTCTATAAATTTATTGTTCCTGAAATGGTGATGGGACTATTTACCTAGACACCCAGGGAATAATCTGATAATGCAAGATTTTATAGAAAACTACAGAGGGTTCTGACACCTATACAATTTGGTTCCTCCTCAAAGGGTTTTCAGTAAGATCAGACAAAGGATTTATCTTGATATATATAGTATATGGATTTATTTAAAGAAAATGATTAACGAGACTGTTAGTCTTAGTGAAATGATTATAAGGAAATAGGGGAGTTGGTCCATGGTTATCTCATTGAAATAACGATCCAAATTGTGACTCAGAATTAACTTACCGTCATCTGTGTTGCTGTAGCTTGTGTAAGCCCAAACCTGAGTATTTGATTGTAGTTAGATTATTTCAGATTGAGTAATATGGTAGATAGGATGAAACTCAAATCCCGTTTTCTGTTAAAATTCAATGACCTATCTGTGTTAATTGAATAACTAGTAAAACTCAAGACTGTAGATGAATTACCTGCCACCCAATTATTTACATCCTTAGAACTAACATGGGTATACATAGTGGTGAGAATTGATTTTGATCAAACATATAATAATGACCTTAGCAATAACACCCTTGATACCCTGTAGACATCGCCGCTACCCTTGTCTCACTATCTGTTTTTGGTAGATCAATCCTATCAATTCACAATCAGATATTCCATTAGCATTCCTCAACTCAAAATATAAGCATTTACAAATCAATTAATCAATTGTAAGATCTTGACTTTTTGAGAGGAGGAATCCCTACCTATTTTTCAACAAAATATCCAGTTCCCTAAAATAGTTCCATTTCCATTTTTTTGAAAATTACCAGAATTACTCAACACATCTATCGTGAGCCACTCTGACAACTGAAACCATAAAGGGAGTACCCAACATTGGACAGAAGACCATCAAGATGTACCCAACCCAGGATAGACAACTTTCAGGTCTCAGAATCATCATCCACAGCTTTTAATGGACCAAAAATGGAATCACTAGATGATTTGGGAGCATCAGAAGAGGATGACTCACAGGTTACGCCCTATAGGACCAGGTTTAAAATTGGTAGGATTAGGTATTGTGAAAGCGGAACAAAATGCAGAAACGCAAATCTTGGTATTAAGTTTATTTGGAGGAACAATGATTTGTCTTTACACTAAATCCATCAGTGCAGGAAGTACACAATGAGACTACAGCGGATTTAAAGGATATACAACTAATATAAGCTCTGTTTTCTATCCAGATTTTTTTTATTTAAGATATACTGTCCACATACAGTTAAACCTGTTTGAGTGCAAACACTATTAATGACAACTCATCCAGGTGCAACACAAATTGCAACACTTAACTCTTACACAATGTTAGTATAAGTATATTTCAAATTAGAGAAAGCCAACTAGATCCCTTTTGCCTTGATGTGCTCCTCCTTGTTCTTGCAATATTTCCCACAAATATGCCATGGGACATGAATTTAACCTCAGCTTTTTGAGGCACCACCTCTTCTCCATGGACGTCAGCCAAGGAAAGTTCTTTTGAGCAGGATAAAGTTTCACAATGGTGACTTTAGGGGTTTCCTTAAGTCTTACAGCATTGAGAAAGTAATATGAAATGTATTATTAAAGACTTGAGTATGGGCAAAATGCGCGCTGGCACCTAGCTGTTTTCCATAGCATCAAAACTTTTCTATAGTACTAGGCATTAGAGCCTTCTTAAAACAAAATGAGATGCCACAATGTCCTCTGATTACCACTCAAGTGTCCCATCTATAAGATATGAATATGGGGTCTCAAAAGGGGGACCCTCAAATAGAGTTAGTTTATCTTTTTAAATGTGGTAAAAATTTAAACTTTGGTGTAAGATTCAGCTATTAGAAGGCATGACTCAACTTTTTATAAGAGGTAAGGTTATACCCTCATTGGCCCCAGCTTCATGTATATCTTCTTTATAATTTTGACTTTTTAGAAATTTTATTTAAGGTGGGCTGATCTGGGGATGGTACCACACCAATTAAAGGATTACAAAAATGAGAAAAGATGATAAAAACTTGAAAACCTCTATATACGGCATATGATAAGCCAAGAACTCCATGGACCGCCTTTGCAAGTTGCTATCTCAGTTCAGGGCATTGGTGCACAATGTCATGAAAATGGCATAAGAAGTTTAGACCGTCTCGCCAGCTGGGATGCATAAGAACCCAAAAAGCAAGCCAAAATGCCAGAGGCATTGCCGCACAAATGATGTTGTATGAAGCTGGGCATTGGAAAATGATAAATCGTTGGTGCAAGACAATATTGAAAAATAACCTGAGGACAAACCAAATTGAGGCTGCCCCCACCCTGAAGGTCTTACTGCAGGGAGTGGTACCACATGTATGGTTTCAATAAGGTCACCAGTAGTTGGAGCTAAATCAATTGGAGAGACAAGGGGGTGGATCCTTGCCTGAAGAAGGTTGATGTACGGCCACAAGATCCCAGTATATTGTCAACAAAAGTTCATAATGACAGGGTTAAATTACCAGAAGTATCTAGCTCGCTGAATCCAGTTTACGATGGTGGGGGCCAGAGCGACCATTAGTACTGGTAGAGCCCATCCAGTATACAGGCTGATGGGCCACCAGAGAAAATCCATCGGGAGTGTGGCCAGAAGGATATCAATCAAATCAAAATTGATAGTTTTTTGAGGCAAAATTTTATTGTAAAGAAAAGTAATAAAATTGGTCAACAATTTTCTCAGTATGATGCAACTGATTAAATAGTGGTCAATTGATGTGGGGACAAGCCGGGATTGAGACCCTCAATTTTGACCTAACCAGCGAATTATTCAGGAATGGGGGCAGATAAGTTCACTGGAAACTGACATTGAAGGATTTGGTGGCAGATCAAGTCACTGTCAGTTAGACCTCAAATGCTAAAACTGAGGCTCAACTGCATTTAAGATGGTTGGCGTGACAGCGTTTAGCCTGAAGAGCAGTGGGAATCCCCCAAGGCCACCCCAAGTAGGGGCGGTCCCAATTGGTTGGGAACACGTTTGGGATGCCCAACCCGCCCATGCCAGGTCACTGTGCCGTTCATTCAGTCAAAAGCGTTGCATCAGCCACAACGCCCAATTTGCCAGCAGGGAGCTTTGAACCCTCGTCAATGGTGTCTGATGCTACTACCTGCAAGTTGGGGATCATCCCTGACAATTTTGGGAGTGGGTTAATTTTTGCAATCATGGTGTTAGCTGAATTGAAACCTTCAGCGATTCTGGCTGATAAATCAGTTATCATCCCTTTTTGACTATATGGGATCCAATCATCGGACTTGTTCCCACTTGATTCTAGACTGAACGACTTCATTTCTGTAATCTCAGTGCAAATTTCCCGGATCAAATGTACTAGTTCTGCTGAGGTGAAGGTGGGCACCGGGGAGGAATCCAAAGAGGTAGGGATGTTACCCAGCGCTTGTCTACCATGTGGGCGAGGTCGACCTGGGTGATGGGGGGTACTGCCACCCTCTTTAGTACTTTCTTACTTGAAAACGGGAAAAGGGCCCAATTTATGCACAGGGGATGTTCCCTCAGACTTACATTACCCTTTCCTTTTTTCAAAGGAAGGGCACCATCACTGGGAAACTGCATGAGGGCCACATTCTTGTGCATCTTGGGTAACTTGATCACCATTACAGTCGCAAATTTTTTTTTTGGGGGGGGGGCAGGGAGCTTCAGGGTGGGATTCGTGAAATGCTTTGACCAGTTCCATACATTTAGCACAATCATGAGCCTTGAACCAACTGTTCTCATAAGCTGGATACCCTTTCCAAGCCACAAGATATTGAACATACTGACAGGACTTATGGGATGCCAGGATAATTTCCACTTTGGCCTCTTCCACATTTTCAATAATGATCAGCTCAGGCTCCATGGGAACAGTACCCTTAAAGGGTGACAACTGGGAGACGTGGAATATGGGGTGCTGTTTCCAGTGAGCTGGAAGCTTTAACTGGGACGCACCATTACCCAAGACTTCCTCTACCAAATGAGGACCTGAACGCTTACTTGAAAATTTGCAGGAGGGGACTTGCATACATAAATGATGTGTATTAAGCATAACCTAGGAGCCCACTGTTATGTCATGACCTGGGAGACACTTACAATCCGCAGACCACTTTTAAGCTTCAATAGCCTTTGTGAGGTGTTCCCGCACTAAGAATTGAGTAGACCTAATATGTTCATCATGGTCCACGGAAGCTTGGATTTTGGGCCACAAGCAGGGTCCAACTGAAAAGGAAGGGTTGTAACCCAACGTCGCTTTGAAGGGAGAAAATCCCAAGGAAGTGTGAGTCCCATTGTTGTAAGTGAATTGAGAAAGGGGAAGGTTGTTAGCCCAAGTGTCCTGTGTGGCTGCAGAATAGCAACGCAGGTACTGTTCAAGGACTTGGTTAAATCGCTCAGACTGTCCATTGGACTGGGGATGATACACCGTGGAGCGACTTTGGGAGATTTTTAGAATAGATAAGAGTTTGCTCCAGAACCACGCCGTGAACTGTGCCCCACGGTCACTGATGATCTCCTGTGGGAGGCCAAACATTGAGAACACATGACGCACAAAGAGGCGAGCAGTTTCTCTGATGTAATCGTGGAAGTGCAAGGAATAAAAATGTAAAATTTAATGAACTAGTCCACCACCACCATCATCGCCATAAACCTGTTAGAGCAGGGGAGTTCAACGATAAAATCCACAGACACCAATGTCCATGGACCTTCCACCTGCTGTAAAGGGTGTAGAAGCCCATTTCTACCAGAGCAATCTGACTTACCCTGAGCACAAGTAACGCAATTGGCGATCCAGGCCAGAACCTCCTCAGTTAAACCCTCCCAATTGTAGGTCCACTTGATCAAGTGTAAAAATTTACTCTCTTTGGTTGTTATTGGTAAGCAACCCAGTAACTTTCTACTGCACAGGTTTGAATTCCTCATGCACTTCATTGCATTGTATAGAATGTATTATCAATTGATAATAGTATAGAGACTATTATCCGTAGTTGAGATTAAACTATATTTTGGCCCAACACTTGGCCAGTATTTCCGATTTAATACTCTTGAAGTTGTACTCGTAGGTATTCAATCCCTATGCCCTTGTCCACCCAATCTTAGCTAAGATACCCCGGTGACAGTCCCTCTTGGCCCAACACACAGTCAGCAGCTATCCTTGATTGGGGGTCCTTTGTCTCTAGATCCCCGCTCAGATCTTTACTCTTCTCTCTGAGAGTCTTCCAATTATTGCCTTCTGCAATAATATTCTTGATATAACGACACAATAGAAGCTGATAATCTAACTATACACCAAATTGATAATATAACTGTAAAGTACTCTTTTAAAAACTAGGTTTTTTATTATAGTAAATACTAGGGAATTATATAGTGGGGGATTTGGCTGTCTAACCCTCAGTTGACACCTCTTTGATGAAACGGCAGCCATTGCCATTGAATCACACTCTCTCATCTTGGCAGAGATGGTCTTCCCCATCCTGGATAGGCTTCCGTCATTGGACATCCTTGAGACCTCAAACAGAAAGAGTTGGAAAACGTGTCCCTAAAAAATTCTCTTGATCCAAGCAAACCAACCATAATTGGCTAGCAACCTGCTTAGGTAATGGGAATTATTACCCATTATGGCAGGTCACTCACCAACCAATTGATTCGCTAGTTGCAGGTGGCATCACTTGCCTTGCAACTTACTATTCATTCCCAATCAGTCAGTGATGAATCCCAACTGGTCCCAATTGGTACACCTGATAGTTAATCACTATCAGATGCCCCTATTTCATCGGCAACTCCATCCAATGAGATCATAGGTATTCATCTGGATTGATCCCTGATGGATACAACCAGGCGAATATCCCAAAATCCCCCAAACATAGTTCCTCTGAAACTTGGGCCAACCGATTTCTGATTCACTTCACCTCAGGGAATTTTCCCTTAGTGATACCAGGTAATCTAGAAGGCTGGGAATATGGGTAAAAATTCCAACACATCCCCCCTCTTGCCTAGATTTCCAGCGAGAAAAGGACCAGGGCATGAGAACACCACTTTGGACACTTGGTCAAATACTTCATTGGTTCAAGCGGAGTACACTCATCAATACTCAATGATGCTTGGGATGATCTTCAGCATACGGCATTCTTCCTCTTCCTCCTCGCTACCATCTTCTCAGAGAGCGGTCCCCATGACCTTCTGTCATGCTAAGCTTAAAGATTTATTCATGACGATATTAGTCCCAGGATCCAGTTTTCCCCTGTCAGGGTATATGACCCACTGTTATATTCAGGATTCTTGGTCTGGAGTCCTTGATTTCCTGATTTTCTCCTCATCCTAGACAGGAGACTCTTGCCATCAATGTTTGTTTTGTGGCTTAATTAAGAATAATTATTTCTTATTCGCCCTTGTTACCTTGCTCATAACCTCTTGGTATAAGCCATTCTTACTTCTTCCCCTGGAGAGCTTATCTTATTAATTTTGAGATTACTTTCTCCAAAATTGGAGCTTGATGTATTATAGAGTGCATAATGTCAACTTCTATATAAGTCTGACATCCCCCTCTCATCCAGCTCATATGCCAAATTCTGAGTCTCGCTACCAGCAGCTCCTCAATAGTCTGTCTGATACAGACCTCCGTCTCTTCCAGAAGATGAGTTGGGATGCTCAACAGAACCTCTTTTATGGTCCTTCCAGGACTCATAAGCCTAGTCTGGTATAACCAGCTAGTCCTTCCATTGAATTACCGGAAATAACAACTAATCCCTCTGAAACCAGGCAGACTATAGTTTCAAACAACTCTCAGTATATGTCTTCCTCTGCAGTCAATTCCAGAGTTGGACTTCAAAACCCTCCTGGAATCAGCTCCTTTTGCTGATGCTCAGAACATCATTGTAGATGCTCCAGAGATTATGCCAGTTGCTCTGGATCATTGATTTCTGGTCAGGTTGGACTTGCTCCATTAGTACTCTTCTAACTCGGTCAATTTTTACAAGCCCACTGTTCTGGTCTACAAGCTCTCAATCAGTAACAGCATTAACTTCGAGCTCCCCTACACTGAACTCTGGACCCAAGTTACTGAGGCTTTGACTTTAGTGCTGAGTCCCTCTGATCTGATAACCTTCTGGATTGGGATACTGCTGCTTATGCTCTTCGCTTTGCTGGCCAAGTTCTTTGAAGTTGGTCCACAAAGATTCCGGCCTTGCCTGGGTTCCACTTTTCATTCAGCTTTAGCTTCTGCGAAGCCTGTAGTCGCCGCTTGCAGGATGCAATCCGCTCTCTGCACAACTATCTCTTCTCTGGAGCTTCCCATTAGTATCTTCCACTGATGGCATTAATAGGGGGAATGATTTGGCAACCCCCGTTGAGTATTCCTTTTTTGTTGCCAGCCCACATGTCCAATATCTTGATGAAGCCCATCGGCAGGAACTCAGGACTAATCTTCTGGCTCCAGTGCCATATCAGGATTACTTGGGGTTATTTGTCAATTGCCTCTTTTTAAACTGTTGCTTTCCTCCCCACTCTGGGGTTTTGCGATTGGCTTCCTCTGACATCTCAATTTCCCTTCCCCTAGTCACTTTTTCTCAGGGCTCAGCATCTGCTCAATAAACTTGGTTTTGTGTAGGTCTTTCCCTTGCTAGCATCTGATCACATATCAATTTTTTATATAACTGAGGTAAGCCGACCAGGGGATGGACATTACTGAACTAAAACTAAAATCATAATAAAAATAATGACTCAAATGAAACGCCCAAAATGGATGGATCAATTGAATCGTACCTAACAAAATATCCAACCAGGTGGGCAGTGAATACTGAAATCCTCCCATGGTGGACGGGGAGGGGATTTTGGGGGGCTCATCTTCAGCTGCATCCATCTCATTACAGAGTAGGGTGCGTGTTAAGGTAGATAGTAAGGGTGTGGGGGCATCAGCGGCATGAGGTTCAAATCCTTGATGACTGGAACTTCTGAATAGTTGCCAGCCATCATTATACCAATGATGTATTTGGCCAAAGCGTCTTCAGCTTTGAGGAGGGCGTCTGGGAATCTAACAAACGTGGCAATATTGGTTCAGGTTATTTTTGCTTTCAGATTCCGGGCTACTCTTACCACGTTCTGGATGGCTTCAGTGACGTTTTTGTGTAAAGTTTTCAGGTTGATCTTACTTTTTAAAGTAAAATTTATGGGGATAATGGGAGGTGGAATTCCTCCTGTGAGCGCAGCCACAGATTTGGCGGCAGCTTTGCGAACTGGATGGCAATCTGGTGTGGCGGCTGCTTCTACTGCAAGATGGTGGTCGCTGTAGAACGGTTTGGTGTTAGGTTGTGGGACATATTTATGAGGTGGGAATTTTGCATCTCATTCTGCGTTACAGAG